>JYJE01001285.1:30932-95886 GCA_000983655.1 Zymoseptoria brevis
CAGGACCTATAGAGCGCATTACGAGCTTTACGTCAAAAAAGGAATCATCCAAATCGGCCGTGTTTTGAGCCGACTATAACTCCACCAAATTCACCGCTAGTTTTTAGCCCTTAACTACCAAAATGGACGACATTGGCGACTTATCTATAGTAGATTTACCTTCCCTATCGGACTTCTACCGTAACCATGGCATACTACGCACTACTTAGGACGACTACCTTAACGACTTACTTAGTAAGGACTTCCTCGGCGACACGCTATCTACTAGCGTCCTTATAGGTCTACCACCGAGCGCTCCACCGGCTCTACGTAATCACGGCAGTAGAGCCTCTAATGCCATTAACTTGCTAAGCGACTTACTAGCTCCACCGCCGCCCTTACGACTGCCGGAGCATCCAGTGTCTATGGTACAGGCTCTATAGCAAGCAATCTATAAGGGCAATAAGACGAGTAAGGTGTCTGTACCGGACGTTGTAACCGTGCCATAGCCACCTCTATTTCTAAGGGCTGCTTAGCAACCTCATCCATTGCTTGCTTAAGAGCAGCGTAAGAGGGTCGAGTTGTTCGTACAGGCTATAGACCCTAGCTACTTCGAGTATCTACGTAACGGTAAGGTATATAAGGATGCCGAACACTACTACTTACGCCTCTAAGACTATGCCTTTACAATGGGCTTCGCAGTCGTCTGCACCTTAAGTACAGCGCAACGTAAGCTGTATCACTGTATCTACTACGGCGACGCTATACGTAATAATAGGGAGTTTAAGGAAGCTATAAACGATAGCGACGACGAATACCGCCACCTGCGAGCCCGCGCTACGAAGTGTATTCGCGCTCGCCATTGCAAGTGGTCTTGTCGGTTATCCTTTAAGCGTGTAAGGCAAGACGCGGAAGTTAAGAGGTGGATTCTTACTATCTACTACCTTAGCTATTACTATAAAGTCGCCCCCTTGCCAACGGTCTATATAGTACACCAAGGGCGATTGCCTAGCTACTACGAGGGCCTCGCATTAGCCGCTTAACTGCGACTTACCGGCGAGTCCTACAAGACCGCTTATCGCTAGCTCTCTACGAAGGATCTATAGCTCAATCGTAAGAAGTATTACAACCTTACGAACGGAGTTACGAAGTAGGGCAGCGGCGATTCAGAGACGGTTATTAACGCCCTACTTAGTATGCTAGTCGAGCTGGGCTTCTGCTATGAAGCCCGCTGGTTATATGAACATGAGCCATAGACTAGTATAGCGTTAAGGGCGTTACTCGAGCAAGTAGTATATTAGATGCCAAGGCAAGAGGTATTCGTAAGGCGCTTCTTGCTAGACTTCTCTATGTAAGTGGACGCTACCTTTAACATAGAGCGTAGTAATCTGCTCCTTGGTGTAATAACTAGCGTTGCTAACACTAGAAGGGGGTTTCCTGTAGCATACAGTTTAATGAAGAGCGAAAGCGCCGAGAGCTAGCACTTTATGCTTACTATTGTTGCTAACAACCACCTTAAGGGTGTGCGAATGCTAAAGGTTATTGTCTCTGACCGCGGCAAGGGGCTAACCGCCGCCATTCCGGATACACTATTTAGTGTAGTGATCCAGCAATATTGCTAATAGCACGCCGCCGCCAACATTACCGAGCGCATTAACCTTAGTGCCAAACGTAGAGCTACCGCCGTAGCGGTAGCTACGAAGGCTCGACTCCGAGCAATAGCAACTATAGCTACAGACTTACAACTAGGCTACGCCGGCCCAGCTAATACTACCGAATCCTCCACTTAAGCCGCAGAAGTGCCAGAAGTAGCAGAAACAGCACCACTACTAGCCCGTGCGCGTAAGCCTAGCTATATAAGAGAGGAGAAGGAGACCCTTACTGGGCTCGTCTAGCTATAGCTAAAGTTAGAGACTATAGAAGGTGCTGACGAGATCGTAGAGCAGATGCTCGCACTGTTTACGATCGACGACAAGATCTACTTCCAGACCATGTAGTTGGACGTAAAGGAGCGGCTGTTAACGTGCTATGTCAAGCATCTGCTAAACCTCGGTGCTAGCTTAACGCAGCGTGCAGAGGTTGGCAATCGTAGTGTAAAGGGCTATACGAATCCAACGTTTAACCTGAAGCAGTACGTTAAGGGCATTGCTGTCTATATCAACAAGGTGTTTGACGAGCTAGAGCCACTGGAATTTAATACGCTCGCCGGTGCACCCCTTTAAGCTATTGCCGCTAATAACTAAGGCTACTTCGTAGAGCTTGTAGGGGAGGCAACGGCATAGCTAGTAGAGCGACTCCTTAAGAGCTAGTATACCGCCCTCGAGATTAAGCGCAATGTCGACCGCATAAACCTTGGCCGTAGCGAGGATAATAAGGTGCCATATCCGATCCGTAATTACTATACGGACTGTAGTAAAGTCGAGCAGTTTAGTGCCCCTTACAGTCATATGTTACTAAAGGCTACCGTTGAGAGGATTGCTATTCCTGCCAGCATCTGCCATTTACGCTGGTTTGCTCGCAACAGAGCTCTCGGCCGCATTAAATAGAAGCCGGAGTGGCTCCCTATACACGATGTAGAGTTTAAGAGTCTATAGCTGCTAGAGCGTATTAATGCCGTAGACCGAGTCAAAGTAGCGTTTATACGCATACTAGCCTTTACCGAGGGTGCGCATAAATTAGACGGCTCTTACTTTGTAGACGATGTCGAGGCGTTTATAGCAAGTCGATTGCCTACTACTTAGTTTAGAGCGAACGTTACTAGCCTACCGTAAGCTCGTCTATTCGAGGCTCCAAGGAATGAATACAACGTCCGCAAGGCTCGTAAGGGTAATAACAACGCTAGTAGCCGGCTTTAAACGAGCGCCGAGATGACGGCGACTGCTACTTAATAAGCAGAGCGAACGGCGGCTTAAACGTAGGAAGTAATGCTGGCCGTAGAGCAGAGGGCAAGGGAGCCTAAGGCGTTAGTGGCGGTAGCAACGGCAACGGCAACGGCAACAATAAGGGGTAGAGGGCGGGGTAGCATTAGCACAGCGCCGGTAGGCGGTAAGGGCGTAGCTGCTACTAATCTTAGTAAGGAATCTATACCGGCTCCTATTAAGACTGCCCCTACATCGTCGACCCCTCTAGTAACTAGTAGAGGTAGACCGATCCGTCGCCCTCGGAAGACGGTGTATATCTTAAGCGCAGCTACTAGCACGAGGCCGTAGATCTGTTACTCGCGCAAACGACTCGTACGGAAGCTGGAAACGCCGAATCCGGGGTCAAACGCTCGGCTAATTAGAGCGCTAAGAACTCCTTTAACTTTCTCGTCGTTCTCGTCGAAGGGGCGGCGGCACCACCACCGGTATAGTAAGGGTAAGGAGCCGGCACCCGCCCCTTAAGGAGGCGGGTTGTTATAGTGTTGTTGTTGTTAGAGTGTGGTGGTGGTGGTGGTGATGATATATATATAGCTAGGAGCCCTGCCGTCTACCGTAGAAGTTACGGAAAAGTTCCCGATCGGGCTTAGCGCAAAGCCCGGAAGTAGAGCTATATCAACACTTCATCTTTTGCTTCATTTATTAGTGGTAGAAAGGGTAGATTAGTGAAGGGGCTCGAGTGTTCGTTTCTCCTTCTATTAACTACCTCCTTTAGCGTCCTTAGTTCGAGGCGATCCGGAGAGCCCTTTTACCGAGGCCACTAGCGGCAGTGAGACTTCATCTTTTTAGTGTTGCTTTTTGGTCGGAAAACTTCCTTTTTTGGCTTAGCGTGAAATTTCGCTTAGTCACCTAGTATCCGAGTGTTCTTTCCGACTATACTCCCCCGAGACATTTAGCTCATACGAGGGCCCTGCCGCAGAGTATCCTTGTTAGGGTTGTTCATGCTCGCTAAGAGCAAGCTGCTAATGCTAAGAAGCGGATATAGGTGCAATGTAGACCCAGATCTTATTCTGAAATCAAGTACAGCTAATTCAGCGAGACACTTACGTACACTCTTTCGGGAGGGTCGTAATAACTTAGTAGATACACTTAGTAAGCAGTCCTGTTGAGCCGTCTATACGACCCACTAAGATTAGGTCAGATACTCTCGAGCCGAGCAGAGTAGCAAGGTCAATGCCCGTAAGGAGACAAAAGGAATAGCGGGACCATAGTACGAGACAGGTTATCTAGGAGGGTGTAATACGATGAAGAAGTAGCCGTAGGAAGAGGAAGTCGAAAGCTACGGCAAGCCGTACACCGCTCCTACAGCCCGCAAAAGTGCTTTAATAATTAAGGAAGGCTCTTTTCGTCGGATCGATTTGTACGTATAGAAGGTATTAGTGTGTTGGTGCCGTGCCTCGTAAATATACCTAAGTAGTCCATCGGCGGTCCCGGATTAGCCGAGAGAAACTTAGAACTAGTAAGTATAGTAAAGGTAAAGGGACGTGTTTCGTATGCCTACCCGATTTTACTCCACTCCCTAATTCGCTTCATCTTTCCTATTCTACGGCGACGAGACACCGACTGCCCGGCCTGCGGCTTTATATATTTGTACGACGAGACAGATTACGTTCGTCGATTTGTCGCTTAGAAGGATCCTATAGTCCCGAGCTTATAGTAAAGTAATTAGCAAATACCTTAAAAGCTAAGCCTGCCTAGGTGCTTTAATTAGCTATCTCTCCTACTCTAGTGCGAGTCCTTCTATTAGACAGACTATACCCGCTACTAACCGTAGTCGTTTAAAGCCGATTTTTATCTAGCTTAACGACTATAATTATGTCCGAGCGTAAGCCTATCTCTACGTTCCTAACTAATAATACTATCCGTACTTACTATAAACTAGGCGAAGCTATAATAAAGGCCTATTAGGATACTTACTAAGATCCTAAAGGTACCGAAGGTACCGAAGATAAGTATAAGCTAGCCGAAAGTACCGCTCGTATCTTACTCGCTAACTTAGACTTACTACTTCTACTCCGCGTAAGAGCCTATATAGTACTTAGGTCCTTAATCGATAACGACTATCTCGATATAGCCGAGTAAGGTATACGTATTATAAAACTCGCGATTAATACTACTTAAAACCTAGGAGACCTCGAGAGAAACCTCCTTAGAGACTATCGTATCGTACTTAAGGACGCGTAGTAAGCTTACGAGGCATACGTTATGCGTATAAAGGAGGAGGAGGAGGAGGAGGAGGAGGAGGAGGAGGAGGAGTTTATATCGGAAGCGCTATCGCCCGTAGACTCTTAGCCGTTTAAGAAGCTCCGATAGAAGCTATAGGGACGTATCGCCTCTAGCTATAGAGGACCGCCGCTACTATCGCGTTAGGAAGAGTTGGACGAGGCGACCGGAGAGTAGACTAAGCGTAGCCCGCTAGTAGAGGGAGAGAACGTAGAGGTAGTCAAGAAGTGAGCGGCGGTAAGCGAAACATGTCAAATGCGGGCTGAGATGTAAAGGTGGTCTGTCACCGGAGGTAGGTCGGCGGAGTTGACATGGCACAGGTAGGATTTTCCATCTACTCCGTAGCGATCAAGGATACTTCTGCGTCCGTGCTTCCAAATGCACCTGCCAAGCCAACCGAGCGATACCTGTCCGGTGAAAGTTGCGCGGAAACTTGGGGAGATGTGCATCAGGGTCGTTGCTCTTAAGGTCTTGTCGGCAATATGTCTCTACGCTGTCGTGTGACATGCACCGCACGAGGTTGTCCTGATTGATTCGGTTTGGAGTGTTGCTTCTTGAGCGGAAGAATGGAGGTACTTCGACGTAGATCTGGAATCTATGGTATTGCAGACCGGTCTTGTCACTTGTGACTCTGGTCCCTCACTTCCAAGGTTCCATGCGATGACAACCTGGAACATGTCACAATCTCCCGTCGTAAGTTGGCCCCTTAGATCGCCTACCTCAATCAAATCTCCACCCATGATAAACACGTCAATTGAACAGGGGGAGCTCAATGTGCCAATGTGGTCATCCAAATTTTGATTAGACTTTGTCATCAAATCGCCTAGGTACCCTCTCTACCTTACCTACTTCGGTGACGGATTCTCGTCCAGCTTCGCTTCTATGCCACATTCGCTCAGCTTCTTTCTTACCTACTTTACAGCGTCATAGAATTGGACAGCACGGGAGAAGGTCTCCAAAATTCGAAGGTAATGAAATGCTCCCAGCTTCTGTAGCTGGATCCTTGATCTGCATCATTTGAAACGAAGTATCGTCGTCCTGTCCAGCTACTGTGATTTCGACACCACTTGTTTCGCGTGCTCGTTGTCGGTATCTCAACTGTCATGCTCTTTCATGGAGTGCTCGTGGACTTCGAGCTTGGTGAGTCTGGAGCCACGGCATGCAGAATGACTTCGCAATGCGGTCCTTCAGTCGAACCTCATCTCCTTGTCACGTGAGCGTTTCAGCGTGACGCCCTTCTTGTCGTTGTGTCCATGCTTGGGGTTGTACGAGCCACAGATTGTCTTGTCGAGTGCACGCAATGTAGAGATGATGTTTGGAATGCAAATCGGACGATGTCGACACTGATACAAGCCAGGGCACTGCGATCGAGACTCGAGGGTCTTCCAACGACTGCAGAGTACCCGGAGATGTACCGGAGGATCCGAGATCGGCTTCCTTCTAATGCGGAACGCTAGCGCGGGCCAGGTGAAGGATTTTCGTTTTTGGGCCAACCAGCGATCCCTCCACCTCGGGGTTTGCAGTGGAGGAATATATACAATTAAATAAGTCCCCAAACATCGCAATAGTGGGTTTCATGGTGTAGTGTAAGCAAAGACAACCCGATTCGAGAGCCTGTTCTCGCTCTTGAGCATGGACTAATTCAACTCCAGTGGTCATCACGTCAGTCTAACACGCTGGTCCTCAAACGACCGCGAGGACACTGAAGGTCTCCAGTTCAAGCCTGGATGAAATCACAATTCATCATATGATCTTGATTTTTGTTTTTGTTGTGCAGATTCTTTTAGATCAGCAGTCTATTTGAGACTCTAGAGTGAGTACTTTTCTTCACATAAGCCTCACACGAAGCATAAGATGACTCGGTGCAACGGCTATAACGTAGCCAAGCAGTTGCAGTCTCTTTTTGCCGACGTTTTGATGTGTGACGCTAGGGGGAAGGCAGGGCTGACTCTTGCGACTTACCGCTGGTTTAAGTACAATCAATGCTAAAGTCTCCAAGTTGACGATACAGCCATCGTAGCTCAGAAACTATTGCAGCGCAACGAGAACGTCGTTGGTAGAAGTGCCGGGTTCATGTCTCAAAGCCACCCTTATGATTATCCCGCTGGAGCATGGGTCCTTAGCCGAACAACCATCGTAGCCAGTCGCTGTCAACAGAGTTGCCCTTGATCTTAGAGTGATATAGCAGTGGCACGTCGTGACCATGAGATGCAAATATACCAAAAGTGTGCAGCTTCATTCACTCGACCAAAGTTGCCAAATTCGGTTAGCGTGACTTTCACACAGCAAGAAGAGGAAGGCACGAGTTTTGGTATGTTTGACATGTACACACAGCTCATCCCTCTGACGATACTACCACATCACCTCCACAACATCTACGGCGCCTGAGTCTTCCCAACATGAGCGTCACGCTCGTGATAACTCCACTGGTTGCCCTGCGGCTTCTCCTCAAGGTCCTCCCATCTGTAATCACATCAGCACACACCTCAACAACACATCACATCACAACTTACACCTGGCTCTCCAAAAGCGTATCAACCAGCTGCTTCTCGCCCTCTGCAACCTGAATGACCTCCTCAATCAATCCAGCACCGATCTTCGACTCCATCTCATTCACTTGCGCCGCAGTCAATGGCGGCTCGCCATCAATGTGAGGAATGTTCGCCTTCTCCGCGAATAGATCCCTTGCCAGATCCCGTGCCTGATTCTTCCTCTCTGCGGCCGTGCGAGGTCCCTCAGGTCGCGGTGCACCAATCTCCTCATCATCCCATTCCACATTCTTCACCGCCCGCTCAAAGCCCGCCTTCCACACAATGTTGTATTCTTTTGATCCGCTCAGAGTTGTGATTGGAATTTTCCGAAATGCCTCCGGGTACTGATCCACAATCGTAGCCGTCTTGTTCTGCCACTCTTCCAATCCTGCGGGTTTAATAGACTCCACGACTCCCATCCGCTGCTTGGTGAGTGCCTCGGTGGATTGACGGTAGACGGAATGCTCGGGAAACTGCTTGAGCTTTTCGAGTGTCGAGTGGTAGAGGTAGAGGAGGGTACTCCGCGGGCTGGAGTGTGTGACGAGACCTGTGATGCCGGTCGGCGCGCCGGCCTCGAGATATTGTGCGCCGCTCCTCTGCACAACAGCGAAGAGGCGTAGAGTGGCCCTCATGTTCGCGGCGGTGTGATGTGTCGAGTGTCGAGCGATGTGAATGAAGTCGGCGGCGAATATATGTCAAGCTTCCGGCATTGGAGATTGATGACCTGCGCGACGGCTTCCTTGACTTAGTCATGATGTGGAGACGCCCGACGGCATGGATGGAATTTGGCTCCGACTTGCTTGAGCCCCTTCCGCTGAGCAGATTACAGAACCAGAGATCCCGATGCTACGACCGTGAAAGACCATCCCGACGACTGCGCCGCCTTCTTGCCCGTTCGCGCGAGCATTTCTTATTGACGATCTTCTCACGTACAGCGCGCGACCTTATTGCGACGAAGTCCTGCCCATCACCCAATCCCTGCCATAATCGAGACACCTCACGCCACGCCCAACAAAGCCAGGTCGCGCGAGAAGTCACCTTCGCGTTTCGCAGTCGCGACACACACATTTCGAGCCGGGCCTTTGCGCCATTCATATACCCTCCATCATGCGCACATCGACCTTGTTCCGACTGCTGGCATTGCCTCTCATTGGCTTCACCACCGCCGCGGACCCCGGGAAAGACCATCCAGCAGCCGCGCCTGAATTACTCGGACAGGACAACACCAAGGCGGGTGCGAAATACGAGGGCAATACAGCCTCAACAACAGATGGTGGTGCCAGCGAAGGTACCACATTCAATGGCAAGCATGTGCCTCCGGTCACAGAAATCGACGGAGCCGCGCTCAATGAAACGATAAAGGCCGGCTACTGGATGGTCGAATTCTTCAGCCCATACTGTAAGCACTGCAAATTATTCGCTCCGGCATGGCAAACGACATACGAATTCTACTACGCTTCCGAGCCCGTACCACAATCATCCGGCTCCGGCGAGAGTCACGACGACATGAACAGCTTCACGCGATACTATGACTACAAATTTGCAAAGGTGGATTGTGTTGCGAATGGAGATGCGTGCGCGGAAAAGGGCATTCAGCAGTTTCCCACTGTGGTCGTCTACAAAGATGGAAAGGAGCTTGAAAACAGGGTTGGAGGTAAGAGCGTAGAGGAGATGAGCCAGTGGATTGAGGAGGTACTGGAGACAATTCGTCCGGGTTCGAGACCGCCAGGTGGTCCGACATTGCCAAAAGTTGGGGATAGCTCGGTTGGAGAGGTGAAGAAGACACCTGCGGCAGTGGACAACAAGGAGAACAAGAGCCCCGAAAAGCCTGCGCCGGCCGCTCCAGTCGTCAACACACTTCCGAAGGTGACAGCCAACCCCGAAGGTCAGTCTGTTAGCCTAACAGAGGAGACCTTCGACAAGCTGGTCACGAATACGCGTCAGCCTTGGTTCGTCAAATTCTATGCACCGTGGTGCCACCATTGTCAAGCCATGGCTCCCAACTGGCAGGGAATGGCAAGACAAATGGAAGGCAAGCTCAATGTGGGTGAGGTCAACTGCGATGTCGAGTCAAAGCTTTGCAAGGATATCAAAGTTCGCAGCTTTCCCACCATCTTATACTTTCGCGGCGGCGAACGCATCGAATACGAGGGACTCCGCGGCCTCGGCGATTTAATGAGCTTTGCCAACAAGGCTGTAGCAACCATTGAAGGTGTCGCCGATGTTACGGCCGCCGATTTTGAGGCTCTGGAGAAGAAGGAGGAGGTCATCTTCTTGTACTTCTACGATCAGGCAACTACCAGCGAAGACTTCATGGCCCTGGAACGGCTCGTGCTCAGCTTGGTGGGCCACGCCAAACTGGTCAAGACCAAGGATCCAGCTCTGAACGAACGCTTCAAGATCAGCACATGGCCACGCCTTGTTGTAAGCCGTGATGGGAAGGCTTCGTACTACACTGCGCTCTCACCACGCGATATGCGTGACACTCGGCGAGTCCTGGACTGGATGAGAACAGTCTGGCTTCCCATTGTCCCGGAGTTGACTGCTCTCAATGCTCGAGAGATCATGGATGGGAAGCTCGTAGTCCTCGGAATCCTTAACCGCGATCGCAAAGAGGAGTTCCTCAGCGCAAAACGCGAGATCAAGAACGCCGCTCTTGAATGGATCGATAAGCAAACACAAGCATTTCAACTCGAACGGCAAGAACTGCGCGATGCGAAGCAATTGCGCATCGAGGAAGCGGAGGACCGCAATGACCAACGTGCGCTCCGAGCTGCCAAGCAAATTCGCATCAACATGGACGACATTGAGCGAAGAGAAGTTGGCTTCGCCTGGGTGGATGGCGTGTTCTGGGAGAGGTGGGTCCGCACGACATTTGGTATTAGCGTGGCAGACGGCGAAAGGGTCGTCGTCAACGATGAGCGAAACCACCGATACTGGGACAATACGATGACTGGCAACCCAATCGTGCCCAGCCGAACCTCAATCTTAGAGACACTTCCCAGGATTGTCGCAAACCCACCCAAGATCCCCGCCAAGCTCACCACCAACGCTATTGGGCATATCTGGTGGGTCTTCAAGCAACAAGTCTCTGAGCACCCCATCGTCAGCGGTGGTTTGGTCGTGCTGATCATTGGAGCCTTGCTATGGAACAGGAGAAGAGGAGCGGCAGGAGGATATATCCGACTGAGTGAAAAGGGCGGCATGGACGGCTTACTTGGTGGCAACTCAGGAGCAGCACAAGGAAAGGTCGATTGAGTGTGATATAGTGCATTGTATATGAGCTTTTCTTGCTTCGACGCCTGTCTTTCTTGGGATGCGTCGTTTCAGCTGGCCAGCAGGTGAGCAGAGAGTGCGGCAGTCCAGGTTGGCAGCATGATCGGAAGAAGCGATTCGAACGTCCGCCACAAGCACCTCCGTATTGTGCCGTGCTCAGGTATCGCCGGGACGTCCAGCAAGATCGTGGCCACTGCCCACTTCTGCAAGGAAGTGTTTGTACGATGACTCGAATTTGGTAGGTGGATGACTTTCCTTCGCTTTGGATCATGCGTCCCAGTCAGACAGAGCTCCGGAAACTTCACTTCACTTCACTTTTCTTCGCCGGCGCTAGTCAGTTGTGCTCCAACGTGCACGAGCGGAGCATGACATATCAGGAATGCAAACGACGCACTTTGAGCGCCAACAAATTCGACATTTGGAGTCAACTTCGTTTATTGCAAGGCAGCACGCAGGGTTCAACGCAATCTGAACCGAGTCCATCAACCATATCTACCACATCGCTCGAGTGCCATGGCAAACATAAGAGCGATGCCGGGGCTCTTGACGAACGACCATGTCCGTGCGTGCTTCGATCTCGACCAAGAGATGCTGAGAGCCCAGTTCCAAGGCCCGAAAATGCAGGCGTCTGCAGAGGGCACCGCGCGCATCTTGCTAGCGAACCCAGACGTTCCACCTCTGTTCCGAGTTCACGCCTGCATGGTGCTCGGCTGCAACAACTTTTTCAATTCCGATTATCTCGAAATGGCCGAACAAGGAGTGCGGACGGCAGAGCTGATCATCAGCGATCGCGGGGGAGAACCGAGCGGGTTGGAGATGCGTCTTGCCAGAGATGCCAAGGATGTTCTCAAGGGCGCGCAGGAAGCACATGGCAATCATGAGAAGGGGAAGCAGGACAAAGGAAAAGGCAATGATCAGACGGAACGTGGAGCTGCCGAACGGAAACCGGAAGAGCAGGAAGGAAACAAGTGCGAACAGGAAGACGATGAACTGGTCTGAAGGAGATCCGAGGATTCTTTTCATTTGACGACAACGACCACCGCAGGTGCTGAAGAGGGAACGACGATGTCACTCTCGTCCGAGAAGGAGAGATATTGCAGAAACTCTACGCCTGTTCTCATGGTTGCTCTGCAGCACAGAAGAGACAGACTATAAAATTGTGAAAGATCGAAGGACTAGTCGTGGTCTTGACGGTGCCGAACGTAGAGAGTATCAAAAGAGCGATGCCGAAAAGTAGTTGATGTAGAATATGCGAAGACTAGGATTCAGGGCGGGCAGTCAAAGAAAAGAATTGCTTAGTCACTTCCAAAAGCGGCGGCGCGAACCTTCCAACGTGTCCCAAAATAAACCTCAAAACGACACCACCTCTCCTTCTTCCTCTCGTTGCGACTTTTTGATCCAACGCTTTGTACATATTGACGTCCGCCCGCCATGATCGCACGGTTGTCCCTTGCTTTGCGCTTGGCCGCGACGTTCTACACCGCCCTGGCCTCGGCAGCTTCACAACAACCTCTTGGAGTTGAATTACCTGGTTACAAAGTAGGCCAGCCTATACCGGTCTCCTGCCTAAACCGGACAATGTATGATAGCACCCGCTCAACAACTCTTCGACTTCACATTGACCATTTTCTCACAGTGATACCGGCGAACACATCACCGACGAGTCCGGCCAACTGTCCTACATTCCGGCGTTTAGGTGCAACGAGACAGGTCGGCCTCTCGAGCTCGTCTTTGGCGTAGAAAAGGACATCAATTGCACAATCGACTTCATCGACGACCCATTTTTCCACCTGCTCGAATTTTACGTCCACAACGATGCGCCGCTGACATGTCGAGTCCCTTCGAAACCTCTCCCGCCGGCGGTGATGGAAAAAGAGTTCAAGGAGGGCACGAAGGATAACACGGATGGGCAGGGGAGCTTGAGCGATGTGTATACGCCGATGATCATTGCGTTGACGGGCACGCTACAATTGAGTCACTTGCACGTCAGCACGAGTATGAATGTGTTGCTGCACGCGGCGCCAAAGTCGATTTCGCCTGGAACAATTGCTGCGGCGACTGCGTATTCGATTTCGAGGGACCCGCCTTCGAGGTTGGTTATTGGAGATCCGTTGCCGTTCAGGTTCAGTGTGAGGTGGTATCCCAACACACAGTTGCCTTCTGGATGGGCGGGTGTTGGTGGACATTTGACGCTCAGCACGATGGTGTACTGCGTACTTTCGGCATTGGCTTCAGCGGCGATATGCGTGGCATATTTCAGAGGAGTGGAGTTACCGAGGAGGCTGAAGAGTCACGGAAAAGATCGGCTGGGCGGCATGGAGAGGGGTGGACTGGGTGGATACGGCCTCGCAGGTGCGAACGGATATGGCATGCCAGTCACGAATGGATTCGGAGTGTATGGCGTTGGGAAGAGGGACTAGACCGGTGATGTCGAAAGCATTTTACAGCGTACGCATGAGATACCAGTTCGAGCCAATGTACTGATATTGTTTGATATGACAGTCATCCTTCCGCCCACTTCCAGTTTTGGCGACGCTGCTCTCACCCTTCTGTCTTGAGGCTTAGAGCGCCACTTGCCGCCTGACCGAGAATGTTAGTGCCGGCTCACGACGAAGCCATTCCATCATGGTGAGGGACACCAGAAAGCTGCTCGAGAGTGAGATCGGCCCTGCGACCATCCGCAAGACTGCTCACTGGCATCTGCTGTTCGTGCCGAAGTTCCTAGCCAATTGCCCTGCATCTGTTCTGCCCTCACGCACCATCGTCTTCGCCGAAGAATACCCAGCGTCTCTCGACATTCACCACCCAGTCGTCGTCCTCATCGACCTCTTCGACAGAAGGCCGCCGATATTTGCCCTTGTAGTCTCCTCCACGAGGAGGGGCATCCAGCTTGTCGCAAATCATGCACCTAGCGCTCTTTTGGCCGCGACGAGGGGCTTCAGCCCCGAGCACGTCCAGACAGTCCTTGCAGTAGACGTGAGAGCACGACGCCAGCTGCTGCGGATCCTGAAGAGGCCACCAACATTTGTCACACGACTGGTCCTCCTCCGGAGCGGCGCCCGTGGTGCTGGCTTTCTTTGCCTTGGTCTGCGGTAGGTCATCTTCTTTCTTCTTTGGCTTGGACTGTTTCCTGCTGGAATGCTCCTTGAGATCCTCGCTTGACTTCTGCGCGCCCATTGACGGCTCGAGATTTTCCTTCCCGTTGGGTTTGGCTCGCTTGTTGCTGCGCTCTTCCTCGGCAGTGTGGTTGTTGGATTCTGCGCGGCGCTTGCTGCGCGGATTGCGGATTTGCTTCTTCTCGTTCTCCAGCTTCTTCACCTTCGCCAGCTTTTCTTCATACTCGAGTCTCTTAGCTTTCCGCTGTTCTTCATCCTCGCGGATCTCAGCTTTGAGGCGCCGCAACTCGATATTGATTTCGTTCTCACGCTCGAGGTAGGAACCACCAGCAGCGCCCCAGGATGCACGGTCGCCCATGGTGTTGTGAGGAGCCGTGGGCTTGGACGAGGTTGAGAAGATGTCTATCGATGTGGAGGTAGAAGTGCGAGATTGAGTGTGTGTCGCTGAGTGTTTTATGCTCAGAACCAGCGGCACGAGACTTACGGACCGCGATCCACTGCAGCCTGGCGCTTCGAGTGAAGCAAATTGGGTAGTATTTGCACATGAAAGTCTCACATTTGCACATGACAGTCATTGACATTGGAGAAGAGTATGTATCTCTACATCATGTCTCGCCCTTGCTCTGCATGCTTATCTGGATCTCTTCCAGGCGAGACGTCACATCGGGCATGCTCCTGTTGCTCCCGTCGAACATCAGTCGTCCTTCATGACAATCTGCCACTCAGATTGACGCGCGCGACTGTCCGCCCTCAGCATCTTCTCCCCGTCACCGACCCTACTCGATGGCCTTGCGTGCGAATGCGAGCGCCTGCTTTCCACATCCCGGAGTTGACTTTCTGGCGCTCACGCCTCTGTTGGCAGTGTTTGCAGCGGTTGGGTTTATTATGTCGTCCTGGTTTCCTGCAATGGAGTCCGTCATTTTGACACTCCTGCGGGTGATCAGCGGTTTGCTGTCGTCGTCATCCTCGTCATCGTCTTCGTCTTCGTTCCTGCTTGATGTGCAACCCGGGGCCGCATCCACAAGAGTCTTCGGTACACTGCACTCCTTCAAGGCTTGCTTGCTGAACACCGGTTCGATACGATACTTCGCTCCTGTGTCACCCTTGATGGCAGCGGCCTCGTCATCACTCAATATCTTGTGGACGCTTTTCCCCATGGCCACGTCCACCTTTTGCTCGTGGGGCTTCAAGTGCCATCTGATGTCATTCCAGAAGTCCTTGTGCGATGCGATGTAATGCCTTTGCATACTGACTCCAACTTCGAGCATGAACCCTATACCATTGCGCCGGGTGGCATTCGCTCCGCAAATGCAGCATCGAAGTTCTGCAAGAGATCCATCGGACATTTCGCAGACGCTGGGGTAGTCGGCGCTGATGGGTGTGTACTTGTGCTTGGTCTGTGAAGCGACGACGATCTCTTGTTCGATATAGTCTGAGTCGTTCAGCTCGGCGTAGTTGACTTTCGCTCTCCGCAGTGACTTTGGCTCCGATGGAGGCGGTGTCGACAGGTCGATGGATGTCGATGATGTGATCGCTGATCCCTCAGTTCTCGGCTCCATCTAGAATCGCTTGCGCTCTTCTTTTCCATTGGTTCGACCGTGCGTTGCGAGCGTACGCTTCAGAGCGGGTGTTGCTTCTGGTGTCCCATCATCACGATGCTGTATGTTGGACGACGACTGTTGCCGATGTGCCAGGAGGAGTCTGCGCCTTCGACTTTGCAGTAGCTCAAACCTGTTTTCCAGCAGTTCGTGGTCAAGGTCTGCTAGCATCCTTCTGGTTTCTTCGTCGAGTGTTGCTGCAATAATCTCGCCGTCACCCACGAGATTCCTCTGGTCTGCCATGGTTCCGGCACGTGTTGTGACGAGATCTGACGATGGAGGATAATGGATTGGAGTATGCAGGACTCGTACTCGGTGTAGCGTTGTTGATTGCACATCGTTGAAACTTTGGCCTTGTGTTTGTCGCCAAGTGACCACGGTTAACGGACATGATGTGTCGCATTTGTAGCGCTCCCTGAGAGAACGTGCATATGCAATGCGAGAGCGACTTCCCGATCGATGATGAGAATCTCACCTCCCAGCTTTGGGCAATGGCTTGAGAAATGCAACAAGCCTTTCTGACGTGTCAAAAAAGACCATGATACACCCGTTGTACTACATCGAGTATGCTGTACCACCACGGCAGATCGCATGTTCGAGATGTCGTTGCATTGCAGAAGGTTCACTTAGCAAGAGCTGCTGCAGGTGATGCTTTGATTGTCGCAAAGCGACATGGACGTGACAGGCTGCAATGTGAGTTGAATTCTAGCGCCCTCGTGAAGTGAATCCGCATCTGCAACGTCAAAGCAGCTTCCCGCGTGGGTCAAGTGAAAGCGAAGTTCTGAGCGACAAGTAGGATCTTATCAGGCGTGGTATGGTTGTGCTACGTATCCCGCATGACTCCGTTGAGTCCTTCTTCGATCTCCTGAAGGTCTATGGCCACGCATCGGCAGATCTTCCATCATCGAACTGACGAGAGAATGCAGACTGGGAAGCATGTTGGCACAATCTCCCAACAACACCGGTGGAGCGATAACTTGCCATCTGTTGCCAGTTGCACACGCCTTAGGTTCCCGCGCAATCCACACATGCTGAATACGGGACGAACACGCTTCCTTTCGTCCTCTCCAAGCCAGTTTCCCGTCATACACGTTTTGCTTGATGTTAAATCGCCACCATTTGTCTTGGGCCTCTCTTACTCGCTAGCCCAACCCGGCCACACCTTTGCCTGCTGCCCGCATGCGGGTGCAGATTTCCTAGCGGCCATGAACGGTCTGCCGGTGGCTGACGCGCTGACACTGCTCGCATCCCTCGAGTTCGAATTCATCATCGTGGCGCTTCCTTGAGAGTACTGTGGCTTGATGTCCTCTTCGTCGTCTTCGTCTCCATTCGTGCTCGCAGCTGGCGTTGGGTTGGCTCGGCGGTGCCTGACCGGCGCAGAAGGCTCAGGCGAGGACCGCTTGTCGTACTGGGCTTGTCCGCGCTCACCAAGCACTGGCTCAATAATGTACGTCGGACCCGTGCCATATCTGACGGCGTTAGCCTCCTCATTGCTCAAGATCTTGTATACGCTTTGCTCATTGAGCTGTTGCATGGTCATCTTGTTCGCTGCATGAATTTCCCTGTGCGCATTGATGTAGTGCGCCGCCAGACTCTGACCCGCTTCGAGCCAAGTCGTATCGCCCCGACAGAAGCGAGAATTGGCACCACATTCAGAGCAGCGAAGCTCCACGAGTGACCCGTCTTTCGTCTCGGCGATGCTGGGGTAGTCCGCATTGATAGGGGCGTAGTTGTGTTTGGCTTTCCGACCGGCGACCTGTTCCTTGTTAGCAGATTCAGGGACATGGGTGTTCACATGACCTACTACAGCCCTCTGAGACATTGTCGGTAGCGCAGTCTCTGCGGGAGGTGGTGTCGTGAGGTCGATGAAGTTGGACGTTCTAGCTGCGGGTGGTCCGGTGCCCGGTTCAGCTTTGATGTGCTTTGATCGGTTGCTCTCCCTCTGACGATCATGCGCATTGGCCTTGCGCTTCTGGGTTTGGCCTTCTTCTGGCATCTGGTACTGTAACTCTTGACATGGTCGCGTAACACCGCACGGGTACTGCTGATTTCTCTGCATGAGTCTGCGCTTCTCGTCTTCCAGCTCCATCTCCAGCTTCTTCTGCTGGATCTCCAGTCTCTTCTCCTGGATATCGAGCAGCTTGTACTCGGTACTCTCCACCTTCGATCTCTCACCATTCTTGGACGAAGAGTCAAGTGCACCGTCACTGACGGCGACCCTCTGATCCGTCATCGTGATCGAATGTGCGGGTGATGGAGGTTGATGATGAAGAAGCCAGAAAGAAGAAGACAAAATTCGTCGTCGGTGTGCGGAGATCGTCATCGCTGAGCGCGGATTGCCAAGAACTCCTGCAGGTGATGTTTTGTTTGTCGCCAAGCGGCATGGATGCAGCGGCCCGCAGTCTCGCTAGAACGCTAGCGCCTTTCGCGAAGTGAATCGTCTTTCGTGAAGTGAATTCGCACATGCAATATCAGAGCAGCTTCCCGTATTGGTCAAGCTACGTTTTCAAGGTGGATGGATCTTTAAAAGGATCTCATGATTGAGGCGGTACGAAAAAAGGCTCACACCGTAGCCGCATTGACTCTGCGTATGATTCCGTGGTTCCTTGGAGTGTGTCCCCCATCTAATGGAATCGCTCGCAGAGGTAAAATCACCAAGTCTCATGCTTTTGTTCAAGCAGAACTCGTCAGTCCCCCAACGCAAAGATCGTCGCACGCTGAACATCTCACCTACCACCCCTCCACGGCCATGCGTACGCCAGTGCTCCGCCTCCAGGGGCAGACTTTCTTGCAAACGGTTGCTTGGGCTTAGCAGCTGGCGCCGTCCCATCATCGTCACCATCCGCCATGGAGGTCCTCGTAGCAATGCTCTCGGGCGGCGTCGGCGGTCCGGGATATTGCTCTTCGTCGTCGTCGTCATCCTCCTGGGCGTAGCCCCCAGGCGCAGCGGAAGCTAGTGGCTGTTTGGCTTTGCCTCCAGTGTTCTTCTTCGGCCGCTGCCCACGAGACTGCTCATACTTCCTCTGAGCCCCTGGCGTCATAGCGACCTCAACATGATAATCCCCCTGCGTATCTCCTCTGACCGCTGCAGCCTCTGTGGCAGACAAAATCTTGTACACACTCATCGCCATCAGCTCTCCGCAATTGAGCCTGCGGCTTTCCTCAGTCACTGTAAGGTCCCTATGGCAAGCGACATAGTGCGTCTGTAGACTGCGTCCGACCTCCAGAAACCGTACCTCGCCGTCGCGGAACATGGCGTTGGAATGGCAGCCACTGCAGTGGAGTTCTGCTAGCGAACCATCTGGCATGCTGCAGATAGTTGGGAAAGCTGGTTTGATGCGTCTGTAGTTGTATGGAGCATTGGGTGGCGCCTTGTCTTCCGCTTCTGAGTCAGAGTCGAAGTCGTTGTTGACGTCGAGCGACTCGTCCTCTGACTCTCTGTAGTCTATGTCCAGTCTTGGTCGTGGGCCTAAGTAGGAGTTCTTTTGTCGGCCGTGGATGACAGTGGGAGTTCTGCGTACTGTGTCATGCTCGGGAGAAGCTGATCTTGTCAGATCAACGATGTTGTTCCGTGGAACAGGTCTTGCCTCGGTTGGACCACGTTCAACCTTGACTCGTTTGTTCCCATCCGTCCCATCGGCACGATCTTGGGCCGAGACCACAGTCTCTCTGCTTCTTTCTGTCTCCGCTACTCCAGGCTTCGCTGGCCGATGGGGTCCTTTATTTCGAGAAAGCTTGTGTTCATGCGCCAGCATGATCTTACGTTTTTTACTCTCTAGCAATTTACTCTCACTCTCCAGCAGCTGGTGATCCAGGTCCGCGAGTTCCAGTCTGGTCTCTACATCTAGTGCCGGACCGTCATCTTCGTTGATGACCACGAGTTTGTGATCGGCCATGATGATGCGAGGATGTGTTGGTGTCGTCTGTCGGGATTGCCGTGTTGGAAGAGGGGATCACCGCAGTGAAAGGGGAGGAGCCCGAATCTGAAGGGATGGACCGGTCGAAGATGGGGAATATCAATGTCCCCGTCCACGTTGTCAAGGCCGATATGGGATACTGCACGGGCCAAGCAAGCCGCCCTCAGCTCATGCCTAGCGCTTCTGATGAAGTGAATTGAGAAGCACATGGACGGGAATGCCGCTTGGAGATAGCACTGCGCGGTAGTGAAGAGTGAGAGATGTGAGATGGACAGCAAGATAGTCACGACTAAGAACTGCACCTGATTCAAGGGATTTCAATCTCCATGATGCAGTGAAGCTGGGCAAAGCGAAGAGACAGAAAGTTTTCATACCTTGCATACGCCGAGCGGAATTCAGATAGGCCAGCTGTACCACAAGCACCATGCAGGTCGGTGTAGCCTTGTAGCTGGAGCCCTCAGTACCTGCTGTACCCTGTCTTCCGCAACCCCGGTCTGGCTCCATATCCGGCTCGTGTTATTGTCCAGCAGTCTCTCCGTGACTGGCTCAAGCCATGACGTTGCATTCACTCCGCTTCTTGGATCTTACTGTGGCGCGATGAGCTCGATCTTCGGCTTCACCTTGCTCGTCCTCAGCGAAACAAGTGCTTTGCCTTCCGCCTACTCCATCCAGCCGAGAAAATGCTTCCGACGCTTTCCGCCGCCACGAGTCTTCATCTTTGGAGCCTGCTGAGATGACACTTCGATCTCGTCATCATCTTGATCCACTCCACCAGTCGCCAAGGCATGCCCAGTCGCCGTCATCGCGGCGTCGGATGAACGAGATCGAATGACGACATCCTCCATCGTGTTGGCCACCTCCTGGCTCAAGCGAGAGCGCTTTCCTCGTGGAGCACGAGGGGCGTGAATAGGAGCGCCAGCGTCTGCACCGCCTGCGAGAACCTTGTCAACCTTATAAGCTGTATGATCGCCGTTGAGTACCGCATGTTTCTCTTTCTCCGACAGTGTACGATGGATGCATAGCTGCACGACATCTCGCGCGGTGAGTCTACCGCCTGCTGGCAGCGAGCTAGGGTGAGAAACCTGAATGTGCGTGCGGAATCCAGACACACCTCTGAAGAAGAGGAGGGTATTGCTGTATCTCCCGCAGTTGCCATTGCAGATTTTGCAGCGCAGCTCTACAAGGTCGTCGCCCTCCAGGGCTCTAGTAATAGTCCGATACTCGTCATCCTCGACGATCTGCGGGAATCGCTGGTGGTCGGTGGATGTCGTCTTGACGCTACTCTCGCTGCTCTCACGTTTCTGCTCTGGCTGCGTGGTTCGCTGCTCAGGGACGTCAGAGTTGAGAAGGGCCAGGTGTCGATGACGCATGTCTGTATCCCGCTCCGCAGTGACAGAAGCCGCGACAAGGTCGTGGTTATTGTGTGCAGGAGTGTTGATTGGAGTTTCGTTGAACAAAATAGCGTCCGGCTCTTCGTCATTGTGCAATTCCTCGGACTCGGGGGTGTGGAGAATCTCCATCTTGATGTTCAGCGACGATTCGGCAGTCAGGTCAATGAGAGCACTTTGCTACTAGTCATCAGCATGGTCTTCTTCAACAATTGCGGGACAGCTCGAACCTTCTGCTGGCGTCTCATCATTTCGATGTCGTCGTTTATCTTCATCTCTTTGGCTGCAGCTTCTGCAGCCGCCTTTGCCAACGCCTTCTGTTCTTGAAGATACGCGAAGCGCGCAGCAAATTCTTCCTCCGACAGGCGATCCATGTTGGTGCACTTGGTGTGAATGTGAATGGCAAAGTTCTGCCTGGAACCAACAAAAGCGCTAGCGCGTCACTCCTTTACTTGACCCCTGCTCTTCACCCGGCATTCACTTTCTCACAAGTACGCCGTCACGGAACTTCATTTGTCTTAGGTTCCTTCTCATGCTCCAACCTCACTCCCTAATCCACAACCTTCGACGAACATCTTCCAAAATGGACGACGAAAACCCCTATCAAGTCAAACGCCCCATCCCCATCGAATCCAGCATTCCCCTGGACTCAGTACAACAACTCATCCACGAAGCCAAGAATCCACTGCGTGCAAGTCGCCATGCGCCAGTTCCTCCTCCAACCGCGCTGGCCAAGAAGTCCAAAATGCTGAAGGACTTGCGCAGAGCCACGGTGTGGAAGCACGGTACCCGCGACTCCCAAGCTGAGCAGATGGACGTTTGGTTTCCTAGTATTCAGCATGCGCGAAAGGACATGAGTGCGTACGAGGATGTGTCCGAGAAGGTGATCAAGATCAAGAAGGAGCCGATCGACGAGGATGAGTCCGGTCTCAGCTCTTCAACTTCAGACATCGGAATCCTTGCGAAGTTGCCAGGTGAGCTGAGGAATCGAATCTACCGGTATGCCGTGGTCCAGTCCGAGCCAGGTCCTGTCAAAGTCACCATGCCTCCTCTTGCTTGCGCTTTGGGCGCTTGTCTTCACGCCCGCACCGGATATAACGTCCCAGCTCTCGCGCAGACATGCGCGCAGCTGCGCTCGGAAGTGCTACCCATCTTCCTCACCGAGAACGAGGGCTTCGAGTTCGACGCTGGAACGGTGCAACAAAGCTGTGTGGGAAATTGGCTTCGGAGTCTCGGACCGTATGCAGACTTCGCGTCTGGGATCACGCTGACAGTCGAGAGGGCGATTTGCAGGGGAGAGGAGTTCGTCCGGTGGACCAACTATGCGTTTGATGTCTACGTGCCAGGGATGGAGTTCCACGGAGGAGTGCCCGACCGCTTCGCCATCCTGCAGAAACCCGAGACAGTTGGTCGTGTCTGTCAATGTGCTCTGGAGACTGTGGTGAAGGGATTGAACAGGAAGAGTGCCACGACGCCGACGGGAGTCTTGTTGGAAGAGCTGGTGGATTCGGAGGAGCTTGCTGATCTCGTGTGGCAATTGAAGAAGACGAAGGCGCATGTGTCGCATTTGAAGCGATGCAAGAGCTGTTCGGGGTTGATGTTCCATCGTTGAAAGGGAGAAGCGCGCTGAGAGGTAGTTTTCGAATGGCGGACGAGAGACTGACTTAGTGGGACTGGGACGTTGATGTGCAATTGAAGCATACATTGAGATTTGTGATGATTGGAGTCGACTCATCAAGTAGATAGGAACAAGAGGTGTGACCTTCACGTTGACACAATTCAGCATGAAGCAATGTCGGGATGATGCTTTCACTTTGGATCCCCTATTGGTGCTGCCAAGTCTCCGATGCTGTGGCTGGAATTTCCACCAGCCACCACGAGGATCTTGGTTCGGAGTTGCGGCCGTGCCTAAGGTAAATGCCATTTGGTGCCCGTGGGGTAGAACTAAACTCTCTTTGCCATGTCTCATACCGTTGATGAAAATGTGTTCCGATCACTCCGCTGACATCGAGACTCGAATGTCGGCGCAGTCGCAGTCGTCAAGATAACAATGCGACAAGTCGGACAACGCATGCGTCAGGCACGATCAGGTAAGCAGAAAGGGAAGGGATCCATCAGTCTGCAGTGTTTGTACCACCTCCGCTTCCCTTCCATCATCACCCAGCCATTGCATTAAAAAAAATCATCCCGTCCTTCCGTTCTTCTCAACAACATCGCTTACACCACACGACTACGCACGCATTATCACGAGGATCATCCTTTCTCTTCCATCGCTCCCGTACCATCGTACCGGCCAAGCCGTTCAAGACCCGGGTCGTCACCTCACAGCTGCATCAATTCCTCCCGCTCCCGTTTATACATCAATCTTTTGCGGCCCAACCTCCTCGCACATCTACTTCTCTACATCCACCCAGCCGTTTCCCGTTTTCCTGACTGCGTATCACTCCCACCATGGTCTTCTTCAAACGCCTCTCCCGATCGAGAAGCCGCTCCAACTCCAACTCCTACGTTGACCAATACGACCCTGCTCGCCACGACTCCAAGACCAACTCGGCCTCCTACGACGACAAGTACGCCTCTTCCGCGCCCGTTGGATCACCCACCGACGACGAACTCAATCGCGGTCTGCCAATTCGCTCGTTGAGTGAGACTCGTGGCGGTGCGGATCACGGATTACCGAAAGAGCCGGACATGTACTCTCGCCGTGAGCGACCTGTTGAGGTGGGACAGCAACAATTCGGCGCGATTCCAAACACCAGCAATGGCAACCTAAATGGTGGGCAGTATGCACCAGGAAGAGCGCCAGGTTCAAGTGGAGGGCTAGCAGGATTGAGCAGTGGATATCCCAGCGGTGGAAACACTTTCGATCATGGCAAGGCGGAGCCAGCGCCGGATCTTCTGCTGCAGGCGTTCAATCAGGCGATCCGACCGTACTCCGACAAGATAGACAACTTGGAAGGCGAAATTGCGGATCTGAAGGCTTACATTGATGCATTGGAACGTCAGAGGACTGAAGTGCACGCTTGGATTGACAAGAGAGGGTTGAGGCCGGGTGAGTCTCATCTTCTCCAGATCGATTCACCAGCACAAGACTAACAAAATTTCTAGATGTCCCTCCTTCCATCGCCCAAATCATGGATTCCTCCTCTCACTCCACCTCTCCCGCCCATGCCTCTGCAACCCTCAATGCCCAACTCGACCGCAAAATCACAATCGTCAACTTCGACCTCCATCGCCTGCAAGACGACCTCAACGACTCCCTCCCGACACCCTCCTTCTCCGCCTGCATGCTCAAATTCCTCCCCGACATCGCACGTCTCTCTGCCCTGCCATCCGGTCCCCGCCACGCCTTCGACCTGCTGCTAAAGCTAGGCGGAAACCTGAACTCCCACGGCGGACTGGAGAACGGCGACGAAGAAGACATCGCCGAGCGGAGATCGTTCTACGGACGTCTAGACGATGCCATGACGGATGTAGTCAAAGGACGATTCAGGGAAGAGGGAGATGGTTGGGGCGTGCAGAGGGAAATTAAGCGTATCGAGAAGACGGGGGCGTATTTGAGGAATTGGGGCGTCGAGCCGTACTTCCCGCGGACGCTGGATGTCATGAGAGATGGAGTGAGTGGGAGTGCTGGTGGCGGTCTTCAGACGTCGGCGGCGGCGGGAGCGCAGTCGCCGGGGTATTGATTGCAGTCATGTTTCTGGTGTGCATGGCAGGGCGTTTTCGGGGATTGAGATGAAAAGCATGTATAATTGTGAAGCGAGTCCATAATGATGTGAATACGACCTTTCGTTGTAATGAGAATACACAAACTCAAATACAAGCTGCTCGCAGAGAGGTCAATTGATTCGCTATCGATGCAGTGGTGACAATCTTCACATGAAGTCGTTGAATCGTTTCCGATGCTCAACTTCGCCAAGAGCGTCATCCAAAGCTTTCCAGAACTTCAAAAGTGCTCGCTTTCCACTCCACCAACCCTCACCGACCTCACCACCCTAACAATGCTGGCGCGACACCTCCTCCGCGCGCCGGCTCCGGCAGCCCTCCATCTCTCCCGCTCCTTCCAAGGCTCTCTCACCCGCCAATGGCAGCGGAATCTCTCCACCTCCTCCGTCCTCACCCGCTCTCAGCTTTGGTCGTCGCCCTCAGCAGGCAAGACGTTCTGCAGAGCGAAGTCAACAAACTCTACTACTCCCGGGAACACGAAAATCGAAGCCGAGACGGCGAAGAAGATTGCGGAAACGGCGGAAGTGGAGACGAATTTTGGTGCTGCGACTGCTGATCGAGCGGAAGAAGCTGCGAGGACGGTTGGGAGATCAACAAGCTCAACCACTCCCGGAAACACGAGAATTGAAGCTGAGGCGGCGAAGAGGATCGCGGAGACGGCAGAGGGTGAGACGAATTTCGGTGCGGCTACTGCTGATCGAGCGGAAGAAGCTGCGAGGGCGGTTGAAACCGGAGCCAGGGATGTTGCTGGGGATATGAAGAGTGCAAAGGATACAGTTGGGCGGGAGTTGGAGGGTGCGGCGAAGAATGCTGCGGAGTCGGCGAAGAGTGCTGGGAGGACGCTTGAGCGAGAGACGAAAGCTGTTGCGGAGGATGCTGCAGAGAGTGTTGAAGGTGCTGCGAAGACATTGCAACGGGAGACTGCAGGTGATGCTGAGGCTGTGCAGGCTACTGCTCAGAGCGCTGCTCGTGAGACGGAGGCCGCTGCTAAGGATGCTGCGGACAGCGTCGAGGGTGCTGCGAAGACGTTACAACGCGAGGCGACCGCTGACGCTGAGTCCGCGAAGCATGCCGCGAAGACTGCTGCACGCGAAACGGAATCTGCTGCAAAGAACGCCGCCCGCGAAACCGAGTCCGCCGCAGCCGAAGCCGCCGAAACTGCGAAGACAGCTGCTCAAGCGACGAAAGACGCTGCCGTGGACACCGCTCGCTCAGCTGCAGACAAAGCCGAGACCGCCGCGAAAGTAGCGACTTATGGCACCACTTCAGCCGGCAGCAAGATCATCGCTTGGATCTACGGTACCGGAGTCGTGCTCCTCCTCTCCTTCGGCTTCCTCTACGTGACCGACACCCGCGCCAGCATCCACCAATACGTCGTCGTTCCTTTCCTTCGCTACGTCCACTCTGATCCTGAAGAGGCACATCACGCGGGTATTCGATACATCAAAGCTCTCTACGATTTTGGCCTCGCGCCCAGGGAAAGAGGTGACACGGATAAGAAGCTTGGAGACTTGCAGATTGAAGTGTTTGGACACGTCTTGGACAACCCAATTGGAACATCTGCGGGCATTGACAAGAATGCTGAGGTTCCGGATGCGTTGTTCTCCTTGGGACCGGCGGTCGTGGAGGTTGGAGGCGTCACGCCTTTGCCGCAGGAGGGCAATCCGAAGCCGAGAGTGTTCCGCATTCCCAGCCAGAATGCATTGATCAATCGGTATGGTCTCAACTCGGAGGGTGCGGAACATGTTGCGATGCAATTGAGGGAGAGAGTGCGCATGTTTGCATATCACAATGGACTGGGACTGGGCAAGGAGGCCGAAGACATGGTGCTAAATGGAGAGGCGCAAGTACCACCAGGCAGTCTGGTACCGGGCAAGATGTTGCTCGTTCAAATGGCGAAGAACAAGGTCACACCAGATGGAGATATCGAAGCGATTGCGAGGGACTATACATTCTGTGTCGAACACTTGGCCAAGTACGCGGATGTCTTGGTTGTGAATGTCAGTTCGCCGAATACACCAGGACTAAGGGACTTGCAAGCCGTGGGACCTTTGACGAGGATTCTGGGAGCTGTGGTGGACTCAGCGAACGCGTGTGAGCGGAAGACTAAGCCAAAGGTGATGGTAAAAGTCTCGCCAGACGAAGACAGCGAGGAGCAAATCGAGGGTATCTGTGCGGCGGTGTGGGCAAGCGGTGTCGATGGTGTGATCGTAGGCAACACAACGAAAAAGAGGCCGGACACGATACCGAAAGGATACGAACTTCCAGAGGAGGAGGTGAGGCTGCTGACTGAAGTTGGCGGATATTCTGGCCCGCAAATGTTCGAACGTACGCTTAGTCTCGTCGGGAGGTATCGGTCGAAGCTGGATCAAGGTCCTCAGGACGATGTTGAGGAGTCAACGCCTGCGAAGAAGCAGGAGAAGCAACAGCCAACACAGTCCAAGCCGAAGTCCGCAACACCCACACCACCACAACAATCTTCCCAAACCTCCAAACTCGACGACATTGACGCCAGCATCCAACGCGATGCCAAACGCATGAAACCCGATACCCCCGAAGCCGAACAAGCTAGCAAACAACCTCTGATCCAAATCCCTGACCGCCACACCAGCACTTCCACCGCTGAGAAAGCGGCTGCTGGTCCTGACTCCTCTTCGGCTGCGATCCCCACCTCCGGCACAACACCTTCCACACCGCCGAAGCTCACAGCAGGCGAGGAGGGATCGACGCGAGATGTGGCTGAGAGCGCGTTGAAAATGGTGACGCATACTGGTGGAACGCCAGATCAGCGAAGTGAGGAATCGTCGGCATCGGGATCATCTGCTCCAGCAGGAAAGAAGACCAAGGCGACGAAGAAAGAGGATCTCCAACCCAAAGTCATCTTCGCGACGGGCGGCATCACCAACGGCGAACAATGTCTGCAGATTTTGAATGCGGGCGCGAGTGTGTGTCAGGTGTATACGGCGATGATGTACGGTGGGGTAGGGACTGTTACGAGGATGAAGGGGGAGATGAGGAGGGAAATGAGAGCTCAAGGGGAGAGGAAGAATTAGGGGGAGGGAAGACGGAATGGGAGTGTACATATACCTGAGAGGACGCAGACGACGAGAATGAGTGGTAGGTGGGAACAGACAGCACTACTGATAGAGATTACAGTGGTACCCATGCCTGAAACAGAAAGAATTCTTCAACGCCCTGCCATTTGTACAATCAGGACGAACACCGTGGCCCTGAGACTCTCCAACGCCCTCA
Organism: Zymoseptoria brevis; assembly: GCA_000983655.1. Taxonomy (NCBI): domain Eukaryota; kingdom Fungi; phylum Ascomycota; class Dothideomycetes; order Mycosphaerellales; family Mycosphaerellaceae; genus Zymoseptoria; species Zymoseptoria brevis. Next base: position 58,857 of record JYJE01001285.1, read on the forward strand.
TTCCCTCGGCCTCCTCACCAAGTCTCAATTCCACCCCATCACTCCCTCCCCCACGACCCTTCCTCCCGTCACGAAACTCACCCGTCGTCCGATCACTCCTTCGCCACCGACACCTAGGTCTAGTGTCCTTCCGAGGTCAAAGGGAATGTTTGACTGTGCAGTGATTGGGAGAGGAATCATATGCAAGATTGTCGAAGGGTCAAAGTCCCATTCCTCAACCTCCTCTCCGTCTGAAGATGATGAACAGCCGGAGGATGAGCTAGACAGAGCGGATGGAGAGGAGGTACGTTGACGGTTGAGGTCGCCGTCTCGACTACACCGTTGTTAGTCCTTGATATGACGAGACGATGTCCAGGCTCACGCCGAGCAGGTGAATGAGAGCTATGATGAGAGAGGGCGGCTTACTGGATCACAACCCACCTCTCCTCCTTGCTCGCTTCCGCAGTACGGTCTGCCAACCCATCAATCATCGCCGTCGTGGATCCATTCGATAAGGATCCATTCGCCGCCAATCGCAGAGAAAGATGGCGCTGCGGCATCGGTCGACGAACGGGCGAAGAAGATGATGATGATATCGGTCTCAAAATGGCGATCGTACCGCCTTCAGCTAGGCGACCATGTTCCCCGTTACACATTTCGTTTTTGCCGGGTTGATTCGGTGGTGGGCTCGGATGAGTTGGGTTCGGAGTGGAAGGATGGTCGATTGTGATCGGTTTGAAGCTGAAGCAGACTCGACCGCGGACGTCAAGAAGAGGTGGGTGTAGGATCGTTGCCAACTCCACAGTAGGTCGTCCAACAGAGATGTCGCTTTCAACCCGATGTGTTGTATCGAAGAGTGCGGAGTCGTGTTGCAAGGCAAAGGTATTGTCGCAACGAAATGATGAAATAATCCCGTGAATGGTCTTTCTTGCAGGTGATGGACACCAAGATGTTTGTTGTTTGAAGGAGCAATGGAATCGAACTCTAGAAGGATGAGTTGTTCACCTTGATGACCTATTCTTGAACATCTCACGTGTCGATTCCTCTCATCAGCTTGGTTGCGGCCAAATGAGCAAGATTCATGAGCAAGTTTTCCATTTCTATCAACCTGGAATAATCGTGAAACATCATCACGCGCCGCAATTATTAAAACATGCTCGAAATCAATCATCAGACAACACCTCACGGCGTGTAGATGGCGTCAGATGGAAGTAGTTGACTAACTCCACTCCACCACCACTGTTACAACTGCTATATAGCCAGCCATGTATCTACTCCATCTCCAACCACCTCACCTCCTGTCCTCTGTCCCTCTATCCCACCGCAAGTACCGGGTTGATCCAGTCCTGCCCTCCTCCCTCTCTCTGACTGTTAAAATCCATGATGAATGGGGTATCTCAAAAACGCTGTCAAATCTAAAACGGTTGAATTCCCACCCGCGTCCCTTTTCCTTTTCCCAATTTTGAACGCCGTTCGTGGGATGAACTTTTTCGTCGTGGTGCAGCGATCAATGTCGTTGCTCAATGTTGAAAGTGGAACTCGTTGTTGAAGAAGTCCTGTCGTCCTGCCCCCGCTGGACTGTTGTCGTTGAAATCGTTGATGAAACGCCTGTTGATGCTCGCCCTCGTCTTCATCATCTTTGCTCTCTCTATCGTTTACGCCTTCTTATTCGCACCATTGACGACATTGTTGCCGTCCGGAACACCGTTCGTCTCTGGCTTGCCCTTCTCTTCTGTGGTCTGGCCATTCTCAGCGTGGCCGTTCGTGATTCCATTCGCCAGCTTCTCAACGTTCACACCGGGAACCTGCAGTCCGTCGAAAATCGGGAAGATACCACCCTGGTTCCGGAAGTCGTTGTGCACGATGTTGACCAGGTACCAGCTCTTTGTCAACTCCGTGATCAGCGCACGGCTTTTGCTGCCTTCTTCGTAGCACTTGCTCCATTCGAGGCCGAGGTAGTAGAACTCATCTCTCCAGGCGAGGAAGGATACGGTCTCGACGATGGTCGGCTGCACGATTTCCTTGCCGGGAAAGACACCCCAGGTGACGGCGTTGGGACCTCCGTCGGCCGTGACGTTGGTTTTGAGCTCGCCGCTATGGTTGACGGCATAGTAGGTGATGTCTTCATTGTTCTCCATGCGTTCTATGACAGTGTCGATCAACTCGGGAGCGACCAGGACTTCGAGATATTGCTTCTGGTAGACGTATCCATTGCGAGGTCCCCAGCCGTAAGTAGGGTGCGAAGACTTGACGCCGTCGACTGCGGGCTGAGAGTTGATTGTGAGGAGGCCACGGTTATTCAGCTCGATGAGGTCCTTGACGAGAACGTTGGCCTCGTCGTTGATCGGTGCTTCGGACCATGGAAGGGTCTCGACTTTACCGCTCATGTACTTGACGAATAGCTTTGAAATGTCGTCGATGGTTTGCGGCTCACCCCATAGCTTGCGGTTATGCTCGTTGGTGCCCTTCAAACCGATACCATACTCGTCCAGACTGCCGAAAGCAGGTGATCTGCTGTCTCCCCATCGACCGTTCGGAAACTCATCCCAATCCTGTGTGCGTGCGACGTATGCTCGATTTCGGTTTCGCCAGAAGATCGGTCGCACATTTTCGTCTCTGCGGTTGAGACCGAGAGATTGACGCCATGGCAAAGGCTTGATGTCGGGATGTGGGCTTTCAGCGGATGGGGTGAGGTCAAGCTTCTCCAGTACCATTCTCACTGCGGCTGCCAAATTCATGGTGTAGAAGTGCAGATGCATGATTCCAGCTGCCATCAGCTTTTGGCAGAACTCCACAATGAGGTCGCGGCCGACCTCACGCACTGCACTGTCATCGTTCTTGATCGGCTCCAATGCCTCGTGCCATGCCGGAGGGATTCTCGCCTGGGTCCAGTTCGCGCGGCGGATGAACGCAGCGTGCGTGGAAATCGGCATGATACCAGGAATGATCGGAACGGACTCTGGGATACCTGCATCGCGGCATTTCTGAACCCATTCGATGAAGAGCTCCGCATCGTAGCACATCTGCGCTACGACGAATGTACCTCCAGCATCGACCTTCTCCTTGAGGTACACAATGTGCTCGTCCGCAGTTGTCGTCTCATCCGGACCTTCCGGATATCCAGCAATACCGATGTCAAAGTGATCTCCATACTTCTTCTTAATGTACTTGATCAAATCCCTTGCGTAGCGGAATCCACCCTGAGTCTCCACCCACTTCTCTTGCTCACGAGGTGGATCACCCCTCAATGCCAGAATGTTTGTGCAGCCGGCGTTGTACGCTTCCTTCAGAGCATCGTCGACCTTGCTGAGCTCCATGTCGGTGCAGGTGAGATGCATGCACGTCTCTAGGCCGTACGCGGATTGTGCCACCTTGACCATTTCACAGGTCAAGGAGGAGTGTCGTCCACCAGCACCCCAGGTGATATCGATGAATGCCGGTCCGAAACCGTGCATCATGTCCATACGATCGTACAAGTTCTGCACGCCCTGAGCGGTTTTCGGTGGAAAGTATTCGAAGGAGTAGGTGGCATCGCCCTTTTCGTGGGCCGCGGCCAGCTTTTTGGTGATATGCATGGCGGCCGTCTCGGGAGGAGGTTGTCGAGGTCGGTGTCAACGATCGAAAGAGGTTGAGGACCTTGAGGTGGTGTTTCGGGAGCTCTCTCTGCAGGGACGAAGGCAATGTTAGTGGACCCGCCAATGCAAAGTCAATCTAATGGATGACGATCATATATGGAAGTGGAAACATACACTGATGAAGTGTTTGCTGTTGGAGTCGGTTTGTGGATGTTCGCTGCGCAACAATGGGTGAGAATGGATTGCGTTGTGATTGTTCGTCTTCTTTCTTCGAGTCGTCTAGAAGCAGTCGTCGGATGTCTTGAAGTTGGCCAGTTCACTTCCGTTGTATAGCTGCATGTTCACTCGGCGTTATGAGGTGGAGTTGAAGACGGGGAGCATGTTGTGAGGGCGAGGTGTTGATGATGTATTGAATGTAAAAGAGAAAGAATGTGAGGCTGAGGTACAACCCAAATGCCTCCACGAATTCTTTGGAGGGGATCCAAAAGAACAGGCCTCCTCCCGCCCCTTTCGCCCCCACCTCACCGAGCTTACTTTTAGCCCGCCAGGGATCAGTCTGCAGTGACCTCTTACTTCGATCGAATTGGACGGTATGAGATTGTGGTGTTCGATGCGCACTCGACGTTGATACCGATTTGTCGAATTGCTGTGAACTTATTCCAGACTGTCTCGAGCAATCGAAAGCCATTCTCACGTGCTGTGAGACGATGTTCCTGAAACACAATCCCAGCACCGATCACTCCGGCATTCGGGTGCCGGAGGTTGGGGTACACGAAATGTACAGTGGCTCTACATATCACTGGAAGATTCTCCTTGAGCTAGCCTGTTGTTTCATGAACAACTTGTAATGTTCGTTGCTGTGAAGGCAGTCAGTAGGCAATATGACGGCTAGAGAGAGACTCATTGCTATTGCCAGCAGCACAGGTGACAACTGCATTAGCATCGAAGTCCATACCTTATCACTCGCCTGGCGAGGTGGAAAAGGAGGACGTTCCGTAGTTGCATATTGCTTTCGCTCAAACACTCACTCTAAATCCATCAACAAACGCTTTGACCGCTTCTCCTACCATCTACGCCGCCGCACAATGCCCACCATCAACCCTCAAATCCGCTCCAGTCATGAACGAGCTCCCACTCGCCAACAAAAACACCGCCGGCGCCTTGAAGTCCTCCGGAGCACCCAATCTGCCCAACAATGCACCCGCCAACCACGTCTTCTCCACCTCTGGTTCCTTCTGCAACAACGAATCCGTCATCGCTGTGCGGATGTACCCCGGCGACAAGGTATTCACACGAATCCCATGCTGCCCGACTTCCTGCGCCATCGACCGCGCCATCTGCAATACAGCCGACTTGCTCGTATTATACGCCGTGCAAGCCAGACCGCGGTTGGCGATGGTGCCGGACATGGAAGCGATGAGCACGATGGAGCCTTTGATCCCGTTCTCGATGAACAGTCGGGAAGCGTGTTTCGCAGTGATGAAAGTTCCGGTGACGTTGACGTTGAGCATACGTTGGAAGTCTACGATGGGATAGTCAACTACGGGAGTCGTCTGTTGGATTCCCGCGCAAGCGATGAGACCGGAGAAGGGCGCGGAGGCGGATGATGCGCGGGAGGAGATGGTGGCGAAGAGGGTGGTGACTTCTTCTTCTTTGGTGATGTCGCAACGGTCGTAGGTGGCTGTTACGCCGGTCTTCTTTGCGAGCGATTGGAGGTGCTTCCATTCTGATGGGGACGGTTCGGGGAGGACGTCTAGACATGCGACATGGCCTCCGGCTTCGACGATGGCGATTGCGAGTGTGATTCCTAGGCCGCGACCGCCGCCGGTCACTGCTACGGTCTGGTTTGCGAGGGAGAAGAGGTTTGGTGATGGGCCAGTGGCTTCTGTCTGGTCGGATTCTGGGGCATTGCCGGAGAGAGTGAGGTCGTGCACGATCGGGACAGTAGCTGATGGAGACATTTCGACTGTGTGAAGGAGATCGGGATATGTTGATGTTATGAGAGAAAGGGTGTGAAAGAATGGTATACTTGCCGGAGAAGGAACACGGCGATCGTACAAATGCCGTCCATAAGGCCCCAGGCGAGGCCCAGAGCGGAGCGAAAGGGCATTCACTTGAGTGGCAGAATGTTTCTCAGGTACGGCGCTCACATTGGTTAAAGGGAAGTCGAAGCGCTGGAGGAGCGTTGGTGAAGGAAGTCCCAAAGCGGCATCCCGGTCACGTGATCGATGCTTACACCTTCCTCCCCTTCTCAGACAGCAATCCATCAGCACCCACAACTTCCTCTTCCGGCACTGCCACGTCGCTTAGTCGCGTACGCCCAGTTCTGCCGACAGCTGTTACAGCTCTCGATGCCAGCTAACCGCCACGCGTGTACCAATGCGTGACGTATATAGGGTGCTGGTGTAGACGAGGTAAAGATGGTCAAGTTATAGCATTGCTTTTGAGTCCCTCATATCTGTCCTTTCCTTTCCACATATCCATTCTTACCGGACAGAGCACGTTGATCTATAGACTAACACAAACCTCATCCAAATGTCTCCTTCAGCAGTCACCGAGAAGGATGTTGCAAACACACAGATCAACCTCAAGAGCAATTGCTCCAAAGCCACTGCCGATGATATCCAGATGGAGGAGTTCGAGAAGACAGACTTGGTCCTCAAGACCTTCAGATGTCTGATCGCGGATCTGTGCCATCAATTCGGATGTGGTCATCCAGGGTATGCATTCTACTATCGATCGTTGCAACAGACGTAGCTAACATCTTGACAGCTCCGCCATGGGCATGGCCGGCATTGGCGTTGCGCTCTGGAAATATGTCATGAAATACTCCCCCTCAAATCCCGACTTCTTCAACCGCGATCGATTCGTTCTCTCCAACGGACATGCCTGCCTCTTCCAATATGCATTCCTCCACCTTGTCGGCTACAAGCAGATGACCTGGGAGCAGCTCCTCACCTACCACTCTCCTCGCTTCGATTCGATCACTCCTGGTCATCCGGAGATTGAGATTGATGGTGTCGAAGTCACGACCGGTCCTCTCGGACAGGGTATCGCCAACGCTGTCGGCCTTGCCATGGCTACTAAGCACCTCGGAGCGACTTACAACCGCGGCGAGTTCGAAGTCGTCAACAACATGACCTGGTGCACGATCGGAGACGCTTGCTTGCAGGAAGGTGTCGGAATGGAGGCATTCCAACTTGCTGCCCACTGGAGGCTCAACAACCTCTGTGTGCTCTACGATAGGAACGAGATCACTTGCGATGGGTCCGTTGATCTCTGCTCATCTGACGACGTCAACGCCAAGATGCGTGCGGTCGGTTTCGAAGTGCTCGAAGTCGCCGATGGTAACAACGATGTTGAAGCGCTCGTCAAGGCCATGATCCAAGCGAGAGCGTCCAAGGACAAGCCGACGTTCATCAATATCCGTACCACAATCGGCGTCGGCAGCACTGTCAAAGGCGATACCAAGTCCCACGGAGCCGACCTCGGAGAGAAGGACATCATGCAGCTGAAGAAGAAGTTCGGCATGGACCCGGGAAAGGCCTTTGTCGTATCCGACGAGGTCTACAACTACTTCCGCGAAGCCGTCCCTCGCGGCCAGCAGCTCGAGAAAGACTACGCCGCCATGATCGCCAAGTACACAGAGGCACACCCCGAACTCGCCGCCGAGTTCCAAAAGCGCCGCAACGGCGAGATGATTGCCGACTGGACCAAGATGGTTCCGAAACTCGAAGACTTCCCTACTGAAGCGACACCCACCCGTAAAGCCGCCGGCCAAGTCCTCAATCCCATCGCTGAGAACATCTCCAACCTCATGGTCGGCACAGCAGACCTCACCCCCTCCGTCAACATGGCCTGGAAAGGCAAAGTCGACTTTCAAAACCCCGACCTCCAAACCGCCTGCGGTCTCAACGGTCGCTACGACGGCCGCTACATCCACTGGGGAATCCGCGAGCACGCCATGGCGTCAGCATCCAACGGCATGGCCGCCTTTAACAAGGGCACTATCCTACCCATCACCTCCTCCTTCTTCATGTTCTACATCTACGCCGCACCCGGACTACGAATGGGTTCCCTGCAGAACTTGCAGACGATTCACATCGCCACGCACGACTCCATCGGCACAGGCGAGGATGGTCCGACTCATCAGCCGATCGAGCTCGCGGCGTTGTACCGTGCGATGCCAAACTTCCACTACATCCGTCCTGCAGATGGCGAGGAAGTGGCCGGTGCGGTCATCGCCGCGATTGGCGCCAAGGACACCCCATCTATGATCTCCGTGTCCCGGCAAAAGGTGCCTCAATACCCGCAGCACTCCTCCCGCGAAGGCGTGCAAAAGGGCGCTTACGTCTGGGTAGAAGAGGAAAACGCGGACGTGACTCTCATCGGGGTCGGTGCGGAGATGAAATTCGCCATGGGCGCGCGGGAGGAACTGACCAAAGCCGGTCTCAAAGTCCGCGTGGTCTCCTTCCCCTGCCAGCGAATCTTCGAAGCGCAGTCGAAAGAGTACAAGAAATCCGTACTCGGCACAGCACCCCGAGTGGTCGTGGAGGCCTACTCGCCGAATGGATGGGAGAGGTACGCGGATGCGGCGTATAGCATGCACTCGTTCGGGCAGAGCTTGACGGGCGACTATGTGTATGAGCGCTTCAACTACAACAATGAGAAGATTGCGAGGAAGGTCAAAGCGTTAGTGGAAGAGGTGAAGAAGGAGGGGATCGAGGTGCTCAGGGGTGACTTTAGAGATTTGAACTTTGATTATCCGAGGGACATTCAGTTTGCGGCTTATCACAAGCACTAGGTTGGTGGTGTCGAGGGGAGGAAGATTGGAAATGGGAATATATTGTGGTTAATCTGATTGCAAGTTTAGCGAAAATTTCGATAGGATTTGACGGTTTGCTCTTATGCTGCCCTTGTGCCGTTTTGAATCGGACTGATCGTCGAGAACTCCATCAAGACCCTCTCGAGGCAGTGATTGAATATGTCTCGAGCTGGCATTGGCTCGGACAGGTCGGTTGACTGGAGCAGCGTCCGACACCAAAAGGCCGAATTTGATCAAAGGTCATCGAAATGCTCCTTCTATATGGACAGTTATCAGCTCTTCATCGCAATCGCTGACTAAATGCAAAATGCCATAGCACCATGCTACCAAATGCTCAACCTGCGGAACCATGCCCGACTATTTCTCGACTACCACTCCACGCTCCTCATCGCTGCTACCACTTTCGACAGCCTTAGCGGCGACATCCCTCTTTTCCTTCGGTAAACATCGTCCTGGATGCCAGAAATTCAAGACCAACGTCGCAATTGCACAGGTGACGCTGTCCAAACCGATGAAGAGGTTCTGGTTGCGTAGAATCTCGTTGTCTTCGGACCAGCCGTTTGCCAGCTCAGCGAGTCTGTTCGAAGATCAGTATACAAGCCAGCAAGCACCACAGGATAAGCCATGAAGAGGAAGAACATACCGATACGCGCACCTCACCAAGATGCAAACATAACTCAACGTCAACGCAGCCACAAACCACCTGAACCTCTTCTCCCTTCCCAACTCCGCACATGCCTCACTCAACTTGCCTTTCTTCGTCGCTCTCCTCACCGCCAGCGCATAGTCCAGCGCGAGACCTCCGAAGATGACCATGGTGACGACTTGCACCGAGAGTCCCGTGATCATGATTTTATCTCCGATTTCGAGGACTTTGAGATTTGGGGAGGTGGAGGCAGTGGCGCCGCCGGCGGCTTGGAGGATGATGCTGAAGAGGTCGAAGAGGATGAAGAGGGTTGTGTATAAAGATGGGCGAAGGCGGGAGAGGGTGGGTGAGAGGGTGAGGGTTATGTGCTGTTTATTCGATCAGTTCGGTCCTTTTTGCCGATATAGTATCGTTGGGACGTACCTTCAGAGTGTAGTATATTCCCGCCGCGAAGAACGCCGGAGCGAAGGTCAACACCACCACGCTGAGATTGAATCCTACGTCGGAGAAAGGGTCGTAGTGGAGGAGAGTTTTCGCGACGTAGCCGAGGGCGGAGGCCAGGCAGCCGATGAACATGGCGATGCTGAAGAACCATTGTTTTGTGCGGATGCCTTGGTAGAGGTGAAGAGCGCCGGAAAGGGCGAAGATGATGAGGAATATAAGGGACGCGGGCAGTGAGGCACGGTAGCCGTATATTGATTGGGAGGGAGAGCAGGTGTCGTTGGTGCAGCCGTCATTGGGATCGAGACGGCGGAAGAGGTGGTGGAGGGTGGACATGGTGAGGAACGGAGGTGAGCTGAAGATGGAGGCGGAGGGTGTGCGGGAGGCCGTCTGCGGGAGTGTGTATCTGACGGTGCTGGAGAGTGGTATAGAGATTGATGGCTGACAAAAGACAAGTGGAACGAAACGGTCTTATACTCCCCCTTGCTACAACGTCGAGACTACGAGTGCCTTGAACGTCAGTCATGATGACGGGCGGTGCTTCTGTATATCGTCCGAATGGAACAGACATTGCGATGTGAGGTCCCCTTTGCAGTGAATCCTTCGCAGTGCGACCGCAGTCATCTTCACCGGGAGGCTGAGCGCGAGATCCACCACGCAGCCGTCGCGTGGGAATCATGGGTCTGAGACGGTATTGCGACAAGCAAGCCAATCAAGCGTGAGAGTGCTGTTTGGGACAGAAAATAACAAAGGAAGGATTGGGTTTGGGATGATGCGCAATCGCGAGAAGGAGTCGTGGTGAGTCGTCACGTCTCGCGATCCTTCGTTTTAAGGTTTGCGCTCGCCATAAACGCTGCTTCGGGTTAGAGGCACGCTAGACTAAATGGGTGAGGTCCTTGCAGAGCCCGGTCATACGGCAGGCCACAAAGTCCTGTCACGATGCGAGCCGAAGAGCCTATCCAACACAGACGACCATCCCGCAGGAATGTCCCGACACATCAACGTTCCCTGGCTTGCTCTACCGAGCGGGAGCTGCTGTCTTAAAGGGCACCTGCACGTTGGAGATCCACGCGGGACATTCGAGACGATAGCTGGTGTCGACACATATGTCGTGATGCCGCCGGAGGGAAAAGCGAACGGACACGTGCTGTTTTATTTCGCGGATGTGTATGGATTGTTTACAAATGCTCAGTTGGTTATGGATGAGTTTGCTGATGAGTTTCCCTCCCTCAAAAGGCGGAGAGGAGATGTGCTGACGAGGTGAATACATGCTGGATACTTGACACTCGGACTGGATTATTTCCAAAATGTGAGCAGGGTGCCGGTATCCCGACAAGACTGTTACTCACAAGCTCGATAGGACCCGGTGTTCCTTCATCGAGATGGGCCAAAGACAGTAGGTGATATCGAGCAGTAGACCTCCTAAGACCGTCGTCAGTCTGCTGAAACTCCTCAGTCCAAACCTGGCTTCGACTTCGAAGCCTGGAAAGCCAAACATACCGCCTTCGCCGACGACAAAGTCCCGGAATGGACCGCCGAAGCGAAGAAGCAATACGGTCAAGCAGACACCAAGTACGCTTGCGTTGGGTAAGCATACTTTCTGAAATCTCGCAGACCGCAGACTGATGAACCAGATACTGCTTCGGTGCCCCATACGTATGTAACTCCCTCGCAGACGGCACTTGTCAAGTCGGCGGCTTCGCACATCCCGCATTCCTCAAAGAACACCATTTCCGCAATCTGAAGGCGCCACTTTTCCTCAGCTGTGCGGAGATTGATCACACCTTTGCGACGGAAAGCCGGAATCAGGCGATTGACATGTTGAGGGAAGATGGCAGGGAGTATCAATTGCAGTTGTTCTCGGGGGTGCAGCACGGGTTTGCGTTGAGGGCGAATTTGAATGTGCCTTATGAGCGTGAGTCCCTCTGGTAGTGTTGATGAGTAGTGGAGTGCTGACGACTTGCAGGTTGGGTGAAGGAGCAGTCGTTGAAGGGACTGACGGCGTATTTTGACTTTTGGCTTTCGCAGTAGAGAAGATGGAGCAGCGGCGGAGATTGATGCTGAGTGGCAGAAATAGCAGAGTTAAAGGCGGCAGCAGCATTGGGCCCGTCATTGCAGAGGACCTTTGCCTTCTTAATCCTCGTAGTAGGAAAGAAGAGCAACGGTAGAGATTGGCGTTGAGTTGCAGAATATTGAGAGCCCAACAGAGAGCAGCCTCATACTTGACCTTGCAAAATGTCCTCGCCTCATGCCGAGAGGAAGAAGTCGATCCGCCCAAGGTCAAGGGGAACTGTTGATCCTCGTCTTTTGCAGATGCGGAGCTTTGCAGGGTGACGACGGTCTCGTTGAGATTTTGGTCCAAGTGCAAACCCTTCACCACAGCTGAAAGTCCGGCGATGACAGACAGCGCAGACGCAAAGCAGCTTGCATCCGGGATCTTCCATCAAGCAGCAGTACCAGATGCCATGGCTTGAGACGGTTCTTTCGCAGCTCCACCAAGACCTTTCGTCCTTGTCGTCATGTTGTACGATGTTCAAAGGCTGGACCGAGCCGACAGTAATGTTGAGGATGCTTGGAGGACAGCAGCAAGAGTCAATTGGTTGAAGCAGACCATGACATCTTTCGCGGTAGTAGTTCTGATCGTCGTTGTTGATAGTGCAGAGGTAGAAGTGGTAGTAGTGAAGTGCGAAGTGGAGACGATGTGTCAAGCTTGGCATTTTTCACCTGGCGTGTTCTCTTCGCCCGTGGCTTTACTTCACTTCAGCATCTCATCAACCACCAATATTGCTTCATCGGGCAATCATGGTACTCAACGCAAGACGGCGTCGAAGTCGAAGAACTCTTGCAGGTATAAGTGAAGAGAATTTCCATCATGTTTTCCCATCAAACGCTCCTGCTGCCCTTTGCTCACCTCAAGTGAATCGCATCTCGCGACGACAACGCCGCCATCGCAAGACAATCAGATCCATTGGTTCGCCCAGGCGCATCGCTTGCGTCCTCTGGAAACTCAGAAATCATGAAGGGACCACTCTCCGCCGGAAAGACGGCCGCCGGGCCACATTGGACAGCGTTCGTCAAAGGACTGGGCTATGCTCTATTCGCTTCGACTGTTGCCTTCACCATCGGATCTGGGATCGCAACCTATAGCCTCCTGGCCTGTCAGACGTCCCAACTCCGCATCCATTCACGCGACTTCGCCGTACCACAGCTTGAGGGTATGCAGAATGGAGACATCACCTTCTTCGAGCCCTCAATGGGCTCTTGTGGAGTTCAGTCCAACGCCAACGAGGCCGTGGTGGCCATCTCCGCCGTTCTCTTCGACTCCCATCCCGAGTCTGCTGCCCAAGGCGGGAACCCGAACCAAAATCCACTTTGCGGCAAAGTGATCCGACTGGAGCGGGTCCACAATGGAGTGCCTTGCAGCGTGGATGCGACAATCGTGGACAGGTGTGCAAAATGTGGAGAGGCGGACCTGGATGTCACGGAGCACGTCTTCCGTCAGTTGGCTGCGCCCGATATGGGTCGTGTGCAGGCCACATGGTCGTGGTTGTGAAGCGCAGGCCGGTGCTGCAGGAACGTGGATCATGGACGAACGAGATGGAGGCATTTTCTGGATGCTAAGGCAAGATGACAAGTTCTTTCTCCAGCTGTCAGACCATTATTTGTAAGTACGTCAATGTAATGACAAGTTTTGCGCATGTGACAGCGATGATGCCTCTTCTCAGTTCGTTGCTTTCCGCTTTGGGCTGGATCGCGAGAAAGCCAGACTGGCGCGACTTCACTCTTCGGTCCCTCACTTGCTCCCTTCCACCGACCTGAATCATCCCTGCCAGCGCACATCATCTATTCATACCGCGCATTGTTCTTGCGCGCCTTTCTCATCCCCCCAGAATCCGCGAGAAGGCAGCGACCGCCGCGCTGCCAATTCCACCGAGCAAACCTCAAATATCGTCACCGACCCTACGACGTCGATCATAGAAAAGCGACACTCTGGCCCCACCCGCACGCATCATCATTCTCAGTCAGCCATTGATGTTTTCCTCAACCGCGCATCCCTGAGACCCCGTTCATATCCGCCACCGGAAAATGGACAAATACTACAACAAACTCAACGAAAAGAGGAGCTACCATCGACCTATCTTCCTCCTCACGTCTCTGCTCACCGCAGGATTCTGCAGTCTTTACCCGCAGGCATGCTTCAAGAATTACAGCGCGAAGGAGAGGCACACGAAGGAGCAGAAAGTGAAGGACTTGGAGCAGCGTCAGCGAGAGGAGGAGGAATACAATCATCATCCGAGGGTGCGATATCGTTCCCATTCCCCTCCTCGTACTTCCCGGACACCGCATCACCACGATCGTCGCCACTCGTCCAGGAGAACGTCCCATCATCACGAGAGCCGTCACCGGCGGGATCGCGACGACGATCTCGAGCTCAGTCCGGTGAGGTCGAGACGACAGCACTCTTAGGAGCGAGAGCTGGATCGCGAGCGTCAGTCTCGTCACCACGGACGTCCACCTCCGAGGCAGTACCATCACAGCTCTTGGGAAGGCGTTCTTGCACCGATGCCGACTTTCTAGAGCCCACAACGCCCGATTCTGTGAAGCAGTACCGAGTCGAGCAGAAAGCGACGGCAACTGCGCAATTGCGAAACGTACTCTCGCCAGGCCCTACCTTGCCATTCAGACTCTCTTTATCCGCGCCCACGACGACCGACCAGTCTCCCTTTGCCGAATCACCGACGCAGACACCCGGATCTGTCAGTTCCGTGGCTTCGACTGACACTTTCTGCACCACTTCGACCCAAAGCTCAGACGCCAGCACTCTCGCCTACGAGCTCCGTCGAGGTCGGCCAGACATGAGACTGTTGCACAAGAAAAGCAGACCTTCACAGCACACGATACAGAAAGCATCCATTCTCAAGCTTCCCCACGATATCAAAAGATCGCCTTCTTTATCAAGACCAAGGGTAGTTGCGGATACCTCTATCGTAGAAGCAACCACGATGGGTATCCCAGAAGTGACAGTATCGACCACCGCTGTCGCGCTCGCACTACCGGAACGACAAGACTCGTTCATTAAAAAACCACTTCGAAGAACCCAGACCCTCGCCGTTCCCCCTCAAATTCAGCGCAGACCTCAACTTGAGTTCCAGCCTGCGGAGATGAAGGCTTGGCGAGACATTGGACGACCTCTGCTCTCTCGTGCCAGCGTGCCTCGAAATACCCTACCTATGGTCTCCAGCCCCACGTTCCCACTGCCACTCGAGCTGCCCACCCGACAGCTGCGTTTTGAGTATCCGATCATCAACGAGCCACCCGCGGACAATATAACACGACTCCCGGAGCTCACAGTGGCACAACCTTCTCGCAAGTCCTCCGTGACTGTTGGTTCTTATGGCCGGCCCAGGGGCAAGAGACACTACCATTCCGTGACACCCCCGGAAGAGGAGCCGAGAGAGACCACCCTACCTCACCACGGAGACTCTTACTTTCAAACATTTCATGTCGAGGCTGTTCCAAGCCGCGACTTCATCCCATTGCGGACTCCACAACCGATACCCGAACAACGAGCGCTAGTCAAGGAGAAGCCATGGCCAGAAGCGAATCCTCCGCTGTCGACCATCGACATGACAGCCGCAGTTCCTCTAATTGGGGATGGAGACAAGACTTCCAAAAAGCCTGAAAGGCCACGTCTGACAGCTGATCGACGGAAACGGAGCAGCATGTTTTCGTTCTTCCGAAAGACTGCGTTCAATGACAGGGTATTCGAAGAAGATCTTGAGGTAGCCAAGAAGGCTGAGGAGATTCTAAACATCCCGAAAGCCTCGACAGCAGCCCCAGTGATCACAGCAGCAATGCCTGGTATTACTCTTAGTACCTTCGAGGACGGCGCGAGTAGAAGGAGGCTTTCCAGTGTGGTACCGGAGATGCAGGCGCAGTCGTATTTCTCACGGCCTCGAGTGCGTCACCAACAGAGCGACAGTACACTGTCGCCTTCAGGACTTACCACGCCAGTGCAAAGCGGTTCAGAGGAGGCCTCACCATCGTCACCACTTCGCATTAGGCCTCGTCATCAACACAGATCCTCTTCCGAGCACTTGTCTCCTACCGCGACGCCGATGAGTCGGCCTCGGGCTCGCCACAGACCTACACAAGAGAGTCTTCGGGGTGATTTAAGGTCCGTGGACACGCTGCCGCGGAGCACGACGATCGATACGCAGGTTGGAATCAGGTCTCAAGAAACGAAGACTACCATGCTATCTAGTGGTAGGAGAAGTTCGCTACGATTCGCCGATCCTGTTCGCGGCGAGTCGCCTGTACCCAAAAGTCGGTTAAATGTCATGCGAAAGAGGTCCAGCGTCGTCCTCAGCAACTTGTTCGCAGACTTACGAAAAGCCTCATCGGCGGAGCAGCTTCTTCATAGACTGCAAGCGCACGAGCACGGGTCCGAGCGACGCGGATCCTTGACTGCCCGGCTGTCCACCGTCATGCCCAAGATGTCGCTGGAGAGCACACGAGCGTCGTTCGTGGGCGGCCGCAAACTACGGCGCAAATCCTCGAGACATAGCCAACAGATGCGCTCGACCGAAAGTGAAGAGCCACAGCCGAGAAGCAAGTCCCCCTTCCGGGGTGGCATGCAGCCCACAAACGTTTCTCCAGACCGGAGATCCAGCGCTGGTGACCTCAAAGTCACACACTTCGAACAGACGCCTTTCAGCCAGCGCTATCACGATAGCAAACGTGCCGCACAACAGCATATCCGCGCGATCATCGATGAAGGTCTCAACGAGGAGGGCGATGGTCAAGAAGACGACGAGCTCGTGCTTGGCTTCGAGCAGGACGTGCCTGATCATCTACCGAGCTCTCCTCTCTGCCCACTCCACCCCAAACACAAATCCGGCGGCAAGGCCATTTGCCCGCAGCACGGACGCTACAAGAGAGACAAGACTCGCGTGGCAATGCGGCCGCTTGCCAGGCGAACATTGAGCAGAAATACCAGCAGTGTGACGGCATTCACGGGCGGACATCGCATGGAGATTGTGTTCGATACCAGGGAGGAAGCGAAAGTGAGAGCATCCAGTTTGACGACCGTGGGTCTCGAGAGAACCTCGGAACATCTGAGAGCGAGAGCGTTGAGTCTGGCGGCGGCGTTGGACAAGTCGTTGGAGAATAAGGCGACGGACGATGTTAAGGCGCGAACGGCGAGCATGGGCAGTGACGGAGCCGGACCGTCGCCTGGTTCTTCGACTGAGCTGCGGGCGATACGAGCTGCTACAGCCGCTGCAGAAATGGAGATGCAAGTGATTGAGGTCGGTCGAGGTCGGAAGCGGATGAAGGATGCTTGTGGCTCGGACAGACTGCGGCGACGGCGCGTTAGGATGCGGCGGAGTGGATGATGTGTTCGTGGTTCCTAGGATAGTTGAGAGCGTTCAAGGCTGCGTGATCGTTTGCTTGCACCTCAATAGGAACGTTGTTTTCGAGGTTGGTGATGCGCGAATCAAACGCATGCTGGGTCGCCATTGGATGTGTCAATGGTCGTCCTTTTGACACACTAGGTCTTCATACTGTTGTATCATCATCCTGCAACGAATGTCACCGTCATCTCAAACCTGTCAAGGCTCACCCGCTCGAACGCAGACAAAAACAGAACCAAGTCAGACTTTTCGTCCAATCCTCATCACCTCCCGTCTTTGCCCCAGCCCATCGCTCTCATCCGGCCTTCAATCTGACTCCAAATATCCTCCACCACCTCACGATCTCTCCATCTATTCTGACCCTTGTCAATCTGCACGCTCAACACCTGCCTGCCCCATCCCTTGACCGTGTCCGGAACCACCTCGCCCTTCCATCCAACATATACACCCAGCGCATGCGAGAACAATTCCGCGGGATTCGTCCACTTGTAACCCTTGAACTGCCATGTCTGACCCGTTGTGAACACTGCTACCACACGGGACCAATAGTCTGGTCGGAAATTTGACGGGTCATCGACGAGGATGAAGCGCGTTGCGTGGCCGGGATGAATTGTGCGGAGATTGCGGGCGATGTGCAGGATAGAGGGCGATTCTGTCGATTGTTCGAGGGGAGCGTAGACGCCGTCGTTGAGGAAGGACTTGATATTCGGCATGCGGAGGAGGGAGGAGAAAGAGGACGATAGCAGGATGATCGGTTCGAGACGCCGGTTTGGGTTGGAAGGTTTAATCGGAGGCCGAAGGGCGGGATTATTGTTGAGTGCTGGCGCCGAACCGGGAGCTGGCGCACCGGGTTTGCTCTTGCCTAGGAACAGAGCGCTGTACTTCCGCATGCCGCTGAAGTCTTGGATCTTGACGCCCCGGAGGACGGTGTTGTGGTCGCCCATTTTGCGCTCCGCCGCGTAGATCTCACGTAGTCGGTCCTCTTCTTCTCTTCGCTTGACATCGTCTGCGAGTCCGGCATCGCGCATTTCCACGTCCTCACCACCTTGTGCCACCTTGGCTGCAAGCGCCGCATCTCTGCTCGCTTCCTTCGCGTCCAGGCTCTTGATGAATTCGCTCTCGTGCTCTGCGACTTCGCCTGATAACCAATTGTTGAGGTCGATGCGCTCGAGGAAGGGTAAGCTGGTTATTGACTCGTTGTTACCGGTCTGCTGGAGCTCTGTGTTGAGCTGCGCAGTGGCATTGACGTAGTCGGGCACGCTGGCATCTTTGTTGAGCCAGCAGAAGTAGACGGATCGGAGGTCGAGCGCGCGCTTGCCGGAGCTTTCGGAGACGAATCGCGTTTGTTGGTTGAGAGGGATCGCGGTGTGTTGCGGGCCATCTTCTTGGGAGCTGTAGTTGAATAGAAGGTATGAAGCTTTTGCGAGCGAGACGTCCGAGTCGGCCTGTGATGATGGGTCTGTGTCGGTTGTGGGAATAGGCAGAGATTTATTCGCGATTCCCTGTCTTAGCAAGGTCAGCGCATCGGGCGCTTGATCTGTTGCCGTTGCCATGGTCGCTGTCAATGGTGGTGGATTGGAGGTGGACTGCTCGTTGCGCACGAGACGAAGTAAGGTTGATGCGAGACGCGCTGGGTGAGGAAGGTGTAGCGGGCTCTTGGCATCAATAGATTCACATGTCAGAAGTGATGATGGCTGGTTGAATGAATCGTGCAGGGCTGTGGATGCCGAAGGAAAACAACATAGTAAAACACAGCTAAAGCAATCGGTATAAAGCTCTCCCCATCCGTCGACTCGCATCGATCCATATGTCTCCTTCCGCTACAGAATCAAATTGAAGCGACACCAAATTGACAACCAAGCAAACATCGCTCGTCGGTCGCTCACATCGCAATCGTACCGTTCTCGTTTCTGCTAAAGCTAAGGCTCGGTCTCTGTTCTCTGTTCTCTTTTCGTGTCTGTCATTCACTTCTTTCCGTAGGCCTTGTTGATGCCGTCCTTGTACTTCTCGGTGATGGCTTTTCGCTGAAGCTTCTGGGCGGAAGTGATGAGTCCCTGTATGGTCATGTCAGCGATCCAATCTCCTGTCGCAATGTAGCACCAAACACCGCGTTTTGACTTACGCTCTCAGGGGTCCACTCATCATCAACAAGCACCACACCCTCAACAATCTCGAACGGCGAAAGTCCGCTCTTCTTGCCGGTAGCCTGCATCTCCTTCAGCACAGCGTCGTTCATCTTGCGGTTATGACAGAGATCTCCAAGCCCGTGCCCATCAATGCCGTTCTCCTTGGCCAAGGCCTTGAGAGCAGGCTCAGCAGGTACAATAATGGCAATCGGCTTGTTCTGATCCTGAGCTGCGTAGACACAAATGTTGCCGACGACAGTTGTGGCACGGTACACCGACTCGAGCTTCTCGAGGGCAATGTACTCGCCGTTGAGAGTCTTGACCAAGTTCTTCTTGCGGTCGATGACCTTCAGCTCGCCGTAGCTGTTCCATTCGCCAATGTCACCGGTCTTGAACCAGCCATCGGACGTGAAGGATTCCTCAGTCTCTTTAGGCAAATCCAGGTATCCGCTTGTGACTGGAGCTCCACGAATCCAGATTTCTCCCTGCGGCGGGCTGTTCGTGGAGTAGTATCCAGCATCCGCAAAGTCTACAAGCTTGACCTCGACCGACCCAGGAATCTCACCAAGCGCGCCATCAGTATACGCGAGTGGATCTGTAATTGCACCCATGGCGGCGGTCTCGGTCAAGCCGTACCCCGAGATCATAGGTGCAATGCACATGGAGACAAACTTTTGGGTATCCTGAGCGACTGGACCACCACCGTTCAGGCAGATGCGGAGTCGCCCACCAGTCGCCGCCGCAACCTTCTTGAAGACGACATTGTCCATGATGCTTGCACCAGCTGCGGAGCCAGGCACGTAGCCAGAGTTGTGCATCAGGAAGCCCTTGGCTGTCATCGCACCCCAGAACAAGTTTCGTGAGATTGGATTCAGTTGCGCCACCTTGGCCTGAACGCCCTTCTTGACAGTCTCCCAGACTGCTGGAACGCCAACCAAGATCGTGGGTTTGAACTCAGCAATATCGCCCTTGCAGTTGCGCATGGAGTTGTCGGAAATTGTCTTCGGATTGCCGTATCCCATGGTGCCACCCCAGAACAAGCACGCGTTCTCGAACATGAACTCGAGGATATGCGCCAGTGGCAGATATGTTAGGAGACCATCGCCGGGGCCAAGGTATGGGCCGACCACTACATCGACGCCAGCGATGGCAGCAATGACATTCTTGTGGGTGAGAAGTACGCCCTTGGGTGTACCAGTGGAGCCGGATGTGTACATGATGCAAGCGAGATCTTCGGGCTTTGGTGGCACGGTATCGACTTTGTTCTCCTCTCCCTTCTTAATGAATTCGCTGAAGCTGAGCACCGTGAGGTGTGAATGTGCTTCCTTGAGCTTCTTGATATCTGCCTGGATGGTCGACTCGTCACTCACAGCGGTGGGCGATTTGTCGTCGTTGTAGACAACGTGTTGAATGTCCTTGGCCTCCTGGAGCGGCTTGATGAGCTTCGCTAGAAGGTGGGGATCGAGGAAGATGGCCTTCGCCTTGGTCTGAAGTAGCGAATGCTTGAGACCCTCTTCGCCGAGAGTGTCGTACGCGGTGACAATGGGCATGCTCTGGCTCAAAGCACCGTGAGCGACTGCAAGCCAGTAAGGGTGGGTCGCAGCGAACAGGTGCACGCGATCGTCGGCCTTCATGCCCAATGAGCGGAAGCCGCGACCGATGCTCAGCGCCATGGCCTCGAACTCGCTGAACGACATGTACTCGTAGGGGGAAAGCTCGTAGTATGTCCATTTCTTGTCCACCTCTTGTTCCTTGCCGTCGACCGTCTTTTTCACCTTCCTATTCTCGACATGCAGTTGGACGAGCTTGCGTTTTCCGAGCGCCTTTGCATTGCCAAACTTGCGGCTAGATCGTCGTAGGATATCGTGCACAGTCTTGACCTCTGGGTCTGGTGTCTCAATCAAGCCGTCCTTGGCTTTGATGTTTCGTCGCGGAATGGTCTCGCCCTCGACCTTCTCGAGACCGGGCACTTCGACAGTAAACGGCGGCTTCTTGTAGAGTCTCGGTTGAGGTACCAGCGACTTGAGGTCCTTGCGAGCCATGACGTCTCCCATGGTGCTGGCGGGTGGGAGGTTTTGGTCGGCGGGTCTTATATGCGATGAGGATGGTGACGACAACAAGCAATCGAAGGACATGCACACGTGGTTCGGTAAGCGCTGAGCTTGGAGGAGGGCGTGGGTCAGTTCGGTGTTGGCGTTTTCTTGGAGGTCTTGGGGAGGCAACAAACAGTTGAGCTTCGCGGCGTGACGTCGGACTGGGGTATGGGGTAGCGCTAAGAGGCCTAGCTTGAGTTTTTCTTGCCGCACGTGTTGTGATACACGTGAAAGGGGAGGAGAACTTGTAACAACTTTTTATGATTTCCTCACAGCAAGCGACCACGCCGAAAGCAGTGGATGATATATATGCGCACGGGAAGACTGAATGCTCTGCTCGTTCTCAGGACAAAGACGTAGATCCGAGCACCGGTCATGCTACCATTATAGCAACGCCACGATTATTCAGCACGGCGTCTCTGAGCTTGCAAAACCCCGCCTCACTCATGACACCTGTGCGATCGCACCACCCTCTTTGTGTGACCATCAGCATTCTTCCTGAACCCAGAGCGAGAGCGACCTCTATACAAGATATCGAGCTTCGTCAGTTCTACAACGCGTGCTCTTACGGATGCTGTTTGAACGCAGTGAGGTACCTTTAGACTTGGCCGCGGCTGCGCAGACCATCCGGGAGTTCCGCAGCCCAGCTATCTCGACCAAGACGACGACGACGCGGCTTGTCGGAGCATAGGGTATGCCACTCCGATTCTGATGCTGAATGCCGGAAGGTTCTCAGGAATCACTCGTTATGGACGATTTCTTCGCGAAGCTCGGAGAAGAGATAGTCGACGTCGATCAAGGTCAGCAGGCAACATTTCAGGCAGAAGGATCGCAAGTAACAGGTATGTACAGAAACTTTCGATCTCTTTTCTCAATCTCCGTCATCGCAAGATCTGGGAATGGTCGATGCTGCAGCCACTTCACTGGAACTCTCGGTTGCCGGCCGAGACTTTGAGATTGCTCAGTCTCCCGGCCTTCTACAGTCTTCTCGAGGAGGAGGTACTACCGGTGCAGCGGTCTGGAGAAGCTCAGTTCGAATCGCCGAATGGTTAGCATGGGACTGCAATGCTTTGTTCACGACAAAAGCTCTGCACTTCGAGTCTACGATTCTGGAGTTGGGATCTGGCATCTCAGGTCTTTTACCGTGCATTCTGAACTCGAAGGTGAGCAAAGTCATCGCTACAGATCAGGCATATGTGCTCAAAGCTCTGCGAGACAACATCGCAATGAATGTGACCAATTCGAGTACTTCGCAGAAACGCAAGTCTAGCCGCACATCGGATGGCAACGTGAAGCACGCTGTCAAGATCCACACGCTCGCACTGGACTGGGAGAACGACGATGTCACGAGCGTACTGAGCGAGAACAACCTCAAAGGCGGTGTCGATGCTGTCCTTGCTTGCGACTGTGTCTATAACTACGCTTTGATCGAGCCCCTGGTACAGACGTGCGCGGACATTTGCAGCTTGCGCAGTTACTCCGACGAGGAGCCAGCAAGGAGCGAAAAACAGACCATTTGCGTTGTAGCACAGCAACTCCGGCAGCCGGACGTGTTCGAGCAATGGCTCCAGACGTTCTATAGATCGTTTCGAGTCTGGCGAATGCCGGAGGAACTTCTGTCAGCCGACTTGAAAGCAGGAAGCGGCTTTGTTGTGCACATCGGCATTCTGCGACTAGAAGTCCGAAGATAGAGCGCTTCTGTTCTCTGATGCGAATCGCGGTCGAAGGTGACGACAAACCAGAACAGATACAATCAATTGGTTGCTGTGCTTATTCAACGAAAGCACAGCCGATGAAGCAATCCTATGGAGTGAGACATGCAGCAATCCACAGTCATGTGAGAGGGCGAGTGCTGACACGACTGGCCAAGAATGCACCAAAGCTGTCGGAAAGCGCCGCCGAGGCTTGGGACGTGGAAAAGAGGCCGCAGGACGCTGTGGCCGAAGTGGTGTGACCGCGAGACAGTTACGATCGACCACCTGCTGCTGCACCGGTGAACGGAAACGAAGGCTGTCTACCGACGCAGCTTCCAGTGAGGAGAAACAGCGAAGTGGAAGCATACAGCAAGATGACGCTCGTCCGCCTCAGATCTTGATGACGAGGTGAACAACGCCTCCCCAACAGCGGCGGCGTGCATGCATGAATTCGTCCGGTTCGCGCCTGTGTTTCCAATAGGTAGCTGGGTATACAGCTTGCACGCCTGCAGGATCGTGCTGTCAAGAGAGGAATTTCCTCAACCGGTACTCGTGCAGCAAGCGATGGGAAGAAAACAGAGCTTGACCTGGAGTTGCTATCGAAATTGTAGGGCAGATCTGCTCAAAGTTACACTCAAATACTCTTAGCTGTCAGTCTCTTCTGCCTTCGCTTTGATCGCAAGCTAGATTTCATTCGACCTTGGGCTTCGAAGAGTAGAAACGCTATGTTGAAATGATGCGGCAATCTTTGTAGTGCGTGAGATGCACATAGACGAGGCGCATTCATCGTGTATTCGTTTGGGCAGCATTGCCTGAGATTTGGTCTGGCGAGGACGTGAGAAGTGGTTCACCTCAAGGTTGGGCGGCTAATGATATAGCATCAACCCTGGATACCATGCCCCCACGCAGATGCTACAAAGACCTCCATAGATTGCCCTCTCATTGCCTTTCCTCATCTTTTGAACAGTCCACTCCTTCATCTCACGTTATTTCCTGCCTCACTGCATCCAACAACATTGCTCAAGTCTGATTCGATGACCTGAATGTCCCTCAGCGGCACACCGCTCTTTACGGTAGCATTGAGGCAGTAGTGCAACCGCCGCAAACACAACGACCTTGCAATGAGCAATGCGTGACTATTCGTTGTGAAAGCCGCAGCGCGCGGCGCATCGATCACACCATCCCGCACCACTTCCACCGTCCTGCGCGATCCCGCCGGATGGATGCGAGAACGTATCGACAGGAGACGAAGCGCCGATACCAACCACGCCCGCATGACATCGACGGATGGCTGCATTCGCCGTGATACAGACCCGCGAACTGTGCCACCACATCTCCAGTACCTGCTCCGGATCTAGCCCTGGGACAGCGACTGGTGGCTGGCGAGACAAGTATACCATCGAACGAGCAGCCAATTGCGTTGCAAACCGTGAACGATTAGATACGATACGAACATGCCGCACCTCTTCTCCTTTGCCAGCAATACCAACGACGATGTACCGCTAGGCCTGAGCACGAACGATCCGCCCTCGAAACGATCTCGCCGACCTTCGTTACTTAGAAAGAATCCTTTGAGGGCGTTCAGACGACATCATGGAGAGCCTGGAACTGCTGAGGAGGAGGAAGTCGCGGTGCCTCAAACCGCACCGCCCCAGATGACGGATATATCAGACTACTTCCCAACTCGAAGACCGAGTCTGCCTGATGAAGCAGCCATCAAGAGAGTCATACCGTCGTTACCTCGACCGCAGACGTTCAGAAGACAACAGTCTGAGCAGAGAGACAGACTGCTACCTTTGGATACCAGTGCCTCAGAGCGTAGAGCGGTCAGTGTGGATCGGCGGAGAGATCGGGGCATGAGTGCTGCTGCTCCTGGACGGCCTCAATCCCCGAAGCCCGTCCCACCACCAACAACATCTGCTCCAAATGTTCTCACTACGGACAAAGACAATGGTTTGCCATTGATTAGCCCAAAGACTCCCGAAAGCCGCCCAAGTAACAAATCGGTAACAAACCTCCCACCATTGAAAGGACCAGATGCCACCAATGAAGCTCCCCTGACTGATCGTGAAGATCGCGGAGAATTTGTAGAAACAAGTTCACTGCAAGAAGAGTACGATCGAAGGTGGATATTGAATCTCAGCATGCAGTTCCGAGACAAATCGAACCGTGAAAAGTTCTTTGTGACATATGCGGAGAGGCCCAACAAGTGGCGGAGAGTGACCGTATCCCTCGACTATCGAAACGCGCCGCCAGACTCTCTCGAAGCTGATCTGAGCACGCTTGTCTACCAGCGCGACAAGAGTCTCCGTGTTTACGAAGCCATTCGCGAATCATTGCCTGACATCCAATACTACGACACGGTCACCAATCTCAAGCTGGAGACCACTCCAGAGGACGGACAACTTCACGTGCATGTTCGCGAGGATGCGAACGAGACGATCGAATTTCCTGCTATATCGCTCTTCGACCACGTTCGACGACCGAGATTCAATGAGAACTCCATTCAGCTGGACTCGCATCTCTCTGGCTTTGTGTATAAAGTGCGACTTGGCAACCGTGTGCTCATCAAGAAAGAGATCCCAGGACCAGACACGGTGGATGAGTTCCTGTACGAAGTCAATGCGCTGGACTCCTTGATCGGCTGCGACCATGTCGTGCAGCTGGAAGGTCTGGTCACGGATGACCGAGGCGAGGTCGTCAAAGGTTTACTGCTATCTTACGCTGCTCAGGGTGCTATTGTGGACATGATCTTCGACTTCCGAGGGACATCCTCAATGCCCTGGCATCGGAGGGAGAAGTGGGCGAAGCAGATTGTCAGCGGTCTTGCCGACATCCACGAGGCAGGTTTCGTGCAAGGTGACTTCACACTGTCGAATATCGTGATCGACGAGGATGACAACGCTTTGATCATCGACATCAATCGGAGAGGCTGTCCGGTTGGCTGGGAGCCACCCGAGTTGAGCAGGTTCATCGACAGCGGCCAGCGCATCAGCATGTGCATTGGAGTTAAAACGGACCTGTTCCAGCTCGGCATGGTTCTATGGGCGCTGGCAGAAGAGGTTGACGAACCAGAGCGGGTCGAAAGACCTCTTCCTCCGGTCTTTGAGGAGATCCCAGCGTACTATCGCAATATCGTCGCGACATGCCTTCGAGAACGTCCTCAAGGACGCGCAAGTGCAAAAGATCTGCTTCGCTGCTTCCCCTCATCAGCCGGCGTGCCTCCAGCTGATCGGACAACGTGTGTGGAGTTCTGTTCCGATTTACAAATGTCAGACCACACCAGCTCCTCCAAAGCTCATCGCTCAGACAAAGAGTACATCGACCCGGATATGGCAGTGACGATCGACGACGTCAAGCAGCGTCGAATCCCTGAAGGCGATCTTCCTCACTTCGACACCACCGATCAGGTCGCGTACCTCGATCCGGACTCCAACCCGGCTTCGACCACGTATCCATTCGAGAGCTCCGGATCGTGGATCGTGGGCCGGAGGACAAGTCGTGGGCGATCACCCGTCTCGAGCAACAGGAGGCGGAGGACTTCGCCGTATGGCAGGTCTCTCTCGTTGTCGAGCGCTACATCTTTGTCGGAGGACTCACCGAGGGGACGTCGCGAGCCCAGCGGTGGCGCAATGGAGGACAAGGTCTCATGGTCTGGAGAAAGCGATGTTTCGCGGGCTCGTCTGCCTACAGCGAATGCTGTTGACTTGGCACATGTCGATTCCGGGTTCGATGACTCTTTGGGGGAGACTTCTGCTCTTGCTGCGGAAAGTGAAAGCACGCCGATGCCCAGCGCTAGGTCTTCCACTGCTGCTTATGCCCTGGAGCAGTCGTCGGGGGTACAAACTCCATCTCGGCGGGCGCGGGACAAGCATGATCAATCACCACGATTATCGCTCGAGGCGGTTGAGCAAGACGAAGAAGGGTTAAAGTCTACGATTCATGATGCTAATGATCGCGATGAGAGGGCGTCGAAAGTCGGTGCCGTTGGAACGAGCATTCGAGACACGGGTTTGGGATGAGCGGGAACCGGTGTGGGGAGATCCACCTTCAGGTGCGGATTGTCCCGTTTGGACTTCTGCTTTGTGCATAGCATTGTATTCATTCTATCATGTTTTGATTCCATCGTCTCGTATTTTGAGTATCGCCAGGATTTTACTGGTACAGCCACCTTTGTTCCTTCACTGCCATGCGGTGGCGAGGCGATGAGCTGTGACAGCTCGCGATGATGCCAGTCGTAAGCAGGCGCTCGGAATAAGGCGTCCAGGTTGATGCGGCCCTCGCAGTCCAGGTGCTCGTCCCGATTTCTGCGTTCGCAGCACAACGAGAGGCCCGCTCGTACGGTGACAGGCTACGCTCTTGTGTTAACACGACAACGGCCGTGCTCACATCCGCGGCATCACAGCGGAGCGTCCGTGACCGCTCGACGAGCTATCTCCTCCTCCTCTCAAGGCCAGTCAATCCGAAGCACCATACTGCCTCCTATACTCCTCCATCCTCTTCACCTCCTCCTCCCTCCCCAAACCCCTCATTCCCTCCATAATATCACTCAACGTCAACACCGCCAGGACCGGCACTCCAGTCTCCCTCCTGACCTCTCCAATCGCACTCCCCCTCGGACTCCCATCATCGCCCTTTCCCTCTTTCTCCGCCGCACTCGGCAATTTCTCCTGCCTATCAATCGCAACAATAATCCCCACCAACTCTCCACCTTGCGCCTTGATGATGTCGATCGCTTCACGAATCGCAGTCCCAGCTGTCATGACATCGTCGATGATAACCACTTTCTTCCCCTTCATACTCTCGCCTACCATCAAACCTCCTTCGCCATGATCCTTCACCTCTTTGCGATTGAAACTATACCCCACCTCTCCCCACTTCTTCTCATCGATACCGGCCAGTTTCTCCGCGGTAGTGGCACAAAGTGGGATTCCCTTATACGCCGGTCCGAAGAGCACGTCGAAGGAGAAGGACGCGTCGGAGAGGGCGTGTTCGTGGAGGGTGTGTGCGTATGCGGAGGAGATGGCGCGGATGGATTTGGCTTTGGAGAAGAGGCCGCAGTTGACGAAGTAGGGAGATTGGCGGTTGGATTTGAGGGTGAAGGTGCCGAAGGTGAGGATATTGGAGGAAAGGGTGAGGGAGATGAGGGAGGACTTCCATTCGGGGAGGGTGGACATGGTGGGCGGTCTGCGTGGTGATCGTTGTCAATGGGTTCTGGATGGCTGTGGGGAGAAATTTGGAGGATGCTATCGGGCTTATCGGCTGCAAGGATTCTGTGGCCCGGTCCGCTTGGCTCTGAGTGGCTCGGTCAGATCCGCCGCTAACGGATGCTCCTTCTATCATCCCGATCGAAAAACTGAAATGTCCGAATCCGTGGAGTTACCGACACGGCGAGAATTTTCGCCTGGGCTTTGACCTATTCCTCCCGCAAGATAAAGTCTTCCCTATCGGTGCGAATAGTAGCAAGTTAGTGGCGCTCATCGGTAAGGGACGCTTCAACTATTGTCTTCGACTCTCTTGGCATGAGCATTTCGCAGCTCCGCATCGATGGACTCTCCTTTGGTGACCATTCGGCGGCGAGGGTACACGGTAAGCCGTTCGGATTGGAAGACCTGCTGTTATCGAGCACGGCAAGGATGAGCTGGCTCACATCGAAGTACTGGATGCGTACGCAAAGATAGCGTCGGAGCTTTGCAGATTCCGGCCAAGGTCAAGCACAATCGGCTAAGCTAGAGCAAAAAAAAAAGGCGTACTGCTATGTCGATAGAAAAAAGCTCTTGCTCATTGCATGATTCGTCATATCTACATTGTTATGTCTATCAAGGGTCTCTCCGTGCCACGACAACACCGCCTGTGGCAGTTATGTCCGTTCCGTCATCATCCTTTCCAACATCCATTCCATATCAACTCAAAGCGCCAACGGTCCAGCCGCGCGCCGAAGATTTCCAACCAAAAAGGCGACTCGCCAGAAGCCGCCGCAACCTCAACCCACTCCCTCACCCACCCGCATCACTCAAACTCCAAATACACCAACGGCGTAACATACGTCGTCTCAACCCCCACCCCCCAAGCCTGCGTAAAACTCACAAAAATCCCCTTTTCCGCCGCCACATCCCCACTCGGCAACAGACTCGTATGCGCCTGCAACGAATACGCACCCACCAACCCATCGCCGCTCTCCCCTGTCCACAACAAATACGGCTCGATCCACGGCCCTTCAGGCGCCGGCGCGGTGGTGATGTAAAACTCCGCGCTGGGATTGTTCAGCGCTTGGCCGATCCAGATGTACGACGAGAAAGCCGTCGAGTAGTAGAATGTCCCTTGCCAGCCGGTTCCCGCGTTGGGGATTGTGGCGGCGGGGTCGGAGAGGGAGGGGAGGGTGGAGGTCCAGCCGGTGGAGGGAGTGTAGTAGGTGTAGGTGGAGCGGTCTTCGATGGAGGTGATGGGAGCGCGTGCGAGGAGCGTTCCGGAGGAGTCTGGGCGTTGGGCGTAGAGGTAGGCGTAGCCGTCGCGGACGACGTTGCCGTAGTCGCCGTAGCCGGGTTCGCCGGCGACCCAGAAGGTGGGGTTTGCGATTGAGACGGTGGGGAGGGCGGTGGAGGGTTGGGAGGGGTTGTAGGTGGTTTTGTAGAGGGTGTAGGATCGGAAGGGGTTGAGGAGGGTGAGTTGGTTGAGGTTAGACTGTGAGGTGGTGATGAGTTGTGGAGCTTGTGGTGGGAGGGTGGCGCGAAGATGCTTACTTGTGGTACCCAGGAGTAGGCTACTGTGTTCTCTTCGTCGGGTGCGGCGACCATTGGAGGTGAATTGGGCCAGACCGCCCAGCGGGTTCCATCCCAGCATTGACCGTGATTTTCATCGCAATCCCCGGGCATGTTGGGGAAATATTCGTTGGCAGAGTCGGACCCATACATCGGAAGTATCATGTTGCCTCCTGTTGATCCCGGTCCGATCTCTGCATTCGCCTGTGCGACGAGTCCACCGTCGGAGGTCTCGCTCCAGCCAGCGGAGTTACTGATGACCGGAAAGACGCTTGTACCCGATGGTCGATCGTAGCGCATTGTATCTCGACATGTCCAGAATGCTCGGTTTCCAATGCGTACGGATCCGCATGAATCTCGGTCCACGTTCGGGTCTGTGGCGTTTGCCATGAGGTTGGCACTTTTTAGTTGTGGTGTTACTGCAGGTCTCGATAGCGGTGTGGTATCTCTTCGTGACGACACCGCCGGAGCTGCGAGAGCATTGGTGGCCAAGCTGGCCAGGAGAATAGGAACGCGCATCTTGGAAGACGAGGAGTGGATGTCCGGAAGTCAATTCGCAAGGGCGGTGATGTGATATAGCAGAGAAGAACCTTGTGGCAACGATCAACGTAGCGTGAATACAAGGGAATGTATATCAGCAGAAGAAATGCTGTGAGGCTGAAAATTGCATGGCAGGAAGTCGTCGTTTTCCAACGGAAGATGGCTGATGGCCGTGAGACATGTATAGAGGAAGGCATTCGTTCATGTGCAATCCATGAACATCCGCTTGGCATGTCATGCCAGGCACCGAGGGATGTCTTTTTGATGATCCTTACCTGATACTTCGTAGAGCGACTCACGTTATGATGAGCTGTGTTCTGTACTAAACCACCCGGTCGATGTATAAAGACGGACGATCATGCTTCGAGTGGAGTGGCTGTCATATCCGACCGTTGAGCTGGAGCTGGAGCTTGAGAAAAATCCCCCGAGCCACTGCGGCTTGAGACTCCGCCGCGCCGGTGGACGTATGCCCTTTATGCTCGGAGCACGACGATTTAATGCATCCAGAGATGAGAAAGTCATCAGTATTGGTGCAGTCTGGGTGAAGGAGATAATGTGACGTCGAAGGGGTTGATGCTGTCAGTCGTGGGGATCGAAACCTTGTATTCAGTGGTGATCGCCCGGAGCTCATTGCGGAGTGCCGGAGATGCGAGATCTGCTCCTCGTACAGATCGTAATCGTACAGTAGTGTGTAGGCCGCTTGGTCGGAAGCAAAGGGATACAATGGCCTGCGAGGTCCTGGTGTTCTGTGTCGAAGTCTTTGACTGGTTTACGTTCGCACCTTCCCGATTCGGCCTTGGTGGAAATCTTGCTGACAGGCTTTGGTGCGGTGCCCTCATGTCGCGTCAAGCTGCAAAGCCTCGGCAGGTGAGAAGATACCCCAACGGCCGCTTCTTCCATGCCACTGCGAGTGGCTCTCTCCAGGTCGCCATGATGTTGATATGCCTTGCAGCACTGCGACTTTCACACTATTGCCAAGGTGTCTTTTAGACTGGCTGTCAGCATATGCCAAGGGTCATCAGCCGGCCGTTGAAAAACGTTTCGCCAGTCCAGCCATGGCTTCGAGGAATGGTCGGTCATTCTTGGTCTGAGAGGCAAGAGGGTCCTTGAGGCACTTTTGTTGCGGAGACGGCGAGTTGAAGTTCATCTACCTCTCATTGCTCCCGCTCGAACTGCACGCTTCCAGCTAGACAAATGCATTTTGCTCGATGAAAGGAAAGCGATGACACGGAAATACGCCGTCGAGAAGTCCGGATTTCGATGTCCAATGCCCACACTCTCATCGCACAAGTTCAACTCATCGCACAAGTTCAACCCGGTCGGCTTGGACTGTGCATGGTCGCCCTTGATGACTGGACCGTGTTTTGGCTTGAGCATGGCTGGCAGGGGCCTCACGCGAAGGAGACCCTTGCCTTTCATGATCACAGCTCACTGGAGCACAACAACCTCACGTGGTTGAAAGGCTCTTTGTAGGGCTATCGTATTGCGTGCGAGTCGCGAACGAGCGGTCACAGATATCAGTTGCATCTTCCTGTCTCAGATGGCAAATCGCACCTCTACAACCAGAGCGCAGCCTCGGTTGCGATTTGTGAGATGCAGTCTTCAAATTCTATCGGGTGAAAGCGAGATTGATGTCGCAACTGTGTCGGGCCGTTGAATACCGTGCCTTCACTCTTATTATGACCACCAAACGTGCGGGCGAGAGTCCAACCTTTCGTTGTTGTGCGTGGCTTGTCGTGAAACCTGTCTTGCACGCTTGCCGATCCCAATTGGAAGGTTAGCTCCCACGCATTGATGAGATTCCATGAGGACTGCCCAGACGTTGCTCGATGTCTGCTAATGACCACACGAGGTGTCAGGTATCAGCCGCGAGCAAGCAAATATGAACTCTCGCCCCGCGGATGATTCAATAGAAACATGTCTATTCAAGAAAAGGCGTGTTTCATCAAGGACGATAGAACCGATGGTCTAGACCATGACGACGCCGAGCCCTGCATGTGAAATGGGATCCATGTCGGAGAATACGGTACAGCGAACAAAGTTGGCAGGGCAGCCAGGTGGAATGATACAACTGCTGATGCATCATCAATGGGCGAGAATCGTATAATAACAAACAAGGTATACACGATCAGTCAGATCTGATCTTCGTCTGCATCTTTGTTGTTCTGTCGTCAATTTCCCTGCTGCGCACGGTGAAACGGTGACGAACGAACCAGTTCTTCTCCAAGCCCGCAGCCCAAGCAAGCTGGGCAGCTTGATAGAACTACCTTATTACCTGCTCTCAATTAAACTTTGTGATCATCTCTCCCTCTTTTGGTCGTTTGCGCAACCCAAGAGTCGCTCCTTCCCTTTCTCTGCGCCGACCCTTCTCTCCTCTCACATCACACCCTCTTCTCGACCATGTCGGTGAGTAGTATCCTCACCCTGCCCGTCAAAGGATCGATATCCCAGCGAAGATCCTCCATATATGCCTTATCAATACTGACCACTTCACTTCACCTCACAGAGCAACCAGGGCTCCAACCGCGATGGCGCCTCGTCGCTGTCCGGCCTCGTGTCGACCCTCATTCCCACCTTCCTCATCTCCATCGTCGTGGTCTGCGCCTTCTTGGTGCTCCGCAGCAGATTCGAGCGCGTCTACCACCCACGCAGTTTCATGGCGACATTGTACCGCAATGAGCAGTCGCCATATCCCCAAAAGAGCATGTTTGGGTGGACTTCAGAGTACAAACAATTGACCGACGAGTTCGTACTGAAGCACTCTTCGCTCGACAACTACCTCTGGCTGCGATACTTCAAGATCCTCATCATCATCGCCTTCGTCGGTTGCTTGATCACATGGCCGATTCTCTTTCCCATCAAC
Organism: Zymoseptoria brevis; assembly: GCA_000983655.1. NCBI lineage: Eukaryota > Fungi > Ascomycota > Dothideomycetes > Mycosphaerellales > Mycosphaerellaceae > Zymoseptoria > Zymoseptoria brevis. Next base: position 91,812 of record JYJE01001285.1, read on the forward strand.
GCCACCGGCGGCGGAGGACAGGCGGGATTGAACATCCTCTCCTTCAGCAATGTCGCCAAAGCACCATACTTCTTCGCACACGCCGTCGTCGCCTGCTTGTTCCTGGGCTTCGTCATGTTCGTCATCACACGCGAGAGCATCTTCTACATCCACCTGCGACAGGCCTACCTCCTCTCCGCAAACATGTCGAGCCGCATCTCCTCCAAGACTGTCCTTTTCACCAATGTTCCCGAGGAATACCGCGACGAGGGCAAGCTGCGCAGTGTCTTCCAAGGCGTGCGTCAAGTCTGGCTCGGGCTGGAGGTGAAGGAGCTCGAGGACAGTGTCGATGACCGCGGCAAGGCTGCGAACAAATTGGAGACATCCGAGATCAAGATGATCCAAACACACCTTAAAGGCTTGATCAAGAAGGACAAGAAGGCGGCCAAGAAGGCGAAGAAGAACAAGGAGGCCACCCCCGAAGAGACCACCACCGACGTCATGGAGATCAACAAGAAGGATCGTCCCATGCACCGCCTTCCCAAGTTGAAGTTCCTCCCTATCGGCAAGAAGGTGGACAGCATCGACTGGTCTCGCGGAGAGCTTTCGCGCCTTGTGCCAGAGACAGCACGTCTTCAGAACGATGCCACCTCCGGCAAGTTCAACAAGGCTGCAGCCTGCTTCATCGAATTCGAGTCCGTCACCGCCGCTCAGCGTTCCATGTCGCAGGCTCCCAAGGGCGTTCACGTCGCCGACATGGCCGTTGCACCCGATCAAGTCATCTGGAAGAACATCGGCAAGTCGGATTCCAGCCGCAGAACGAAGAAGATAATTTTCACCGCCATCGTCTGGTGGTTGTGCATCTTTTGGTCCATTCCCGTCGCTGTCATCGGATCCATTTCCAACATTCAGTCCCTCACTGAAAAGGTGCCTTTCCTCGGCTTCATCAACTCGATCCCGCCCGTCATCCTCGGCGTGGTCACTGGCTTGCTTCCGGTCATCCTGCTTGCGGTGTTGATGGCTTTGGTGCCAATCTTCTGCAACATTTTCGCCCGAACCTTTGAGGTCACCCAAGGAGCGGCCCAACTCAGAGTCCAGAACTGGTACTTTGCCTTCCAGGTCATCCAGGTCTTCCTCATCACGACATTTGCCTCCGGTGCCGCTGCCGTCGCGCAGAAAATCATTAACGACCCATCCCAGGCGCCTGGTTTGTTGGCCAACAATCTTCCCAAGGCGAGCAACTTTTACATCAGCTACTTCATCCTCTTTGGCTTGCTTTCGGCGGCACTGACACTGCTCAACGTCGCTCCGTTGTTGATCCTCAACATCCTCAGCAAGATCTTGGACAAGACTCCTCGAAAGCTGTACAACCGTTACATTACCCTGAGCGGTCTCGGCTGGGGTTCTCTGTTTCCGAAGTTCACCAACTTGGGCGTCATCGCTTTGGCCTACTCCTGCATTGCGCCGCTCGTACTGGGCTTTGCCACAGTCGGCTTCACTCTGTTGTACCTCGCCTTCCGCTATAGTGCTTTATTCACCCTTGGAACCGACATCGACACCAAGGGTGCCTGCTTCGCCCGAGCGCTCCGTCAATTGGTCGTCGGCATCTATCTGTCCGAGATCTGTCTGATCGGTCTCTTCGGTATCAACACCGGAACAGACCTCGTCTCGATCGGTCCGCTGGTCATCACCGTCATCCTCCTCGTCCTCACCATCGTCTGGCAAGTCCTGCTCAAGCGCAAGATGAAGAAGCTCATGGAGGAGCTCGCCATGCGCGACGCACCTTCCAACCTGACCCTCGAGAAGGGTGAGAACGGAGTCGACGGTCACAATGGCCAGCAAACCCACCTCGGGAAGGACGGCTACGGCAAGCCCGACACCACCGCGCCTCTCGACGGCCAACAAGCTCACATCGGTAAAGACGGATACGACAACTCCTCCCACGACACCGCCGTGCCTCAAATCACCCCGAACAGTGCTCCGCCCAAACCCACCGGCATGGTCGGCCGCGTCAAAGCCTTTTTCATGCCTGGCAAGTACGCCACCTCCGACGCACTGTCGGCCTACGTCATCGGCGACCACCTCTCCACTCCCGTCCGTCCATACACCAACACCGAGCGTCAAGAAGCCTACCTCCATCCGGCGGTCAGCGAGCCCGCGCCTGTCATCTGGTTGGCGAAGGATAAACTGGGACTGTCGCAGAGAGCCGTGCAAGGGATCCGCAAGGATGTCGGCGAGGGACTGGAGGCCACGGATGAGCAGGCCTGGTTCAACGAGAAGGCCAAGGTGTGCTGGGACAACTCAGACCCCACTGCAGCCCCAATTTACGAGGAGCGTGTCGAGTATTAGAGTGAATGAAAACGGTTTGGAAAGGGAAGGTATGGAACGATGAATGAGCAGCATTCCTTACTTTGGTCATGGTTTGCTGTTTTTAATGTTTTAGTGTTCTCGAACGATACTTGATACCACCACGGCAGTTTTAGAGAGAGAGAGAGAATGCAATCAGTGCAAAGAGTTCCCTATCCTCTCCTCGTGCGCGACTCCGAAGTTTTGGTGGCTTGTATACCTCCGCGGTCCAGCTGGAGGAAAGAGCGCTGCACGTACCTACCAGACTACCTGGCAAGTCTGCCATCTTACCTGTCCGACTTTTTTGCGTGGCTTGCTATCTTGCGTGTACGGCTACTCGTACGCCTAATAGCATGTTCTGCCAACTTACCGACACCGCTACCTGCACGGCTATTTTGCGTGTGTGCTAACTTATGTGTACGACTATTTGGCAGGTCTTGTTACTTATCTGCACGGCTATTTAGCGTTCCATGGCATCGGACCGTCTTGTTTCCTTGCGCCTATCCCCGGTCTCATGTGAACCAGGACCTCTCATGTGCTCTCAGTCTTCCACCGAAGTTTGATGCACATCGAGCAGCGGCTGTTGGCTTGGTCCTAGCGGCCAGTGAAGCCCTTGGTGGCGTCGTCTGCGGTCTCCCCAGCCTGCTCACAACATTCAGCTCAGTCGACACGCTTCTGCGTCCACGGCGGATCTCACCATGTCGCCCAATGGGTTCTGGAGCGCGCTTCCAGTCACGCCGCTGACAGTGTTCTTCACATCGTTGAGCTCCTTCTGATCCGACTCTGGCATTTTGCCGATGGTGTCCTTCATCATGTAGGAGGCCTTGTTCTGTACGGTAATCTGTCAGTTCTCCGCTCCAGGAACACGCTCAATGGTTCAACAGCACGCACCTCGCCCATAGTCTGAAGTGCTTGCTTCTCAAGCTTCCGCTTCATCTCGGGAGGAATTCCGAACACGTAGACATATCCGGCTACGATGCTGGCGAAGGCGAAGATCGAGGCGAACGCGATGGTGGTAGTCGAAGGCATGTTGCTGTGAAAGAGATTGCTCTAGGAATTGCTTTGAGGTTTGTTGATGAAGTGGAACGAAAGATGAAGGAAACTCGAAAGACGGAAAGCAATGGAGAGCTACAGCAGACTCGCCCCTACCCTTGGCCTAAGATTGCTGGCATTCGTTTGCTGATACCTGTTTGTTTGCGTCTCGACGTCTCGACGCAGTCATTCACTCGTCGTACAAGCTTTTGGAAATCAGGTTTAAAGTTGGAGCCGGCGGTCGATCTCGACCCCGCGGTGCATGCAACCATGCCGATGACGGTAACCTTGGTGGGGCATGATGATGCTGCAGCCGTGAAGGAAGCTACACGTGTTTCTCGCAGGCATTCGATGCAGCAAGCTCTCCAAATCATCATCACTGAAGAACACCGGCCAACTCCCTCGACACACCATCCATTGACCAAACCAACCACATCACCCTTCTACCCACAATGTCATACACCGACGACGAGCGCCGCGGTGCTTCTGGTGACTACTATTCTGGTGGATCTGGTGGAGGACGACGCCATGACGACTATGGGCAACAAGGTGATCGCCAACAAGAGAGCTACGATGGACGCCAGGAAGGCGGTTACGGCGGTGGGCGTCAAGAAGAAGAGTATGGCAGCGGACGCCAGGAAGGCGGCTATGGAGGTGGGCGTCAAGAAGGTGGACGTCAAGAAGGTGGACGTCAAGAAGGTGGACGTCAAGAAGGTGG
>JYJE01001285.1:96002-170393 GCA_000983655.1 Zymoseptoria brevis
TACGGCGGTGGTCGTCAGGAAGGCGGATATGATGGAGGCCGCTCGGACAACTATGGCAGTGGAGGAGACTCTTACGGAGGACGCCAGGAGGGTGGATTTGGTCACCAGTCGGACCACCAGCGTCCTGAAGGCTCGTACTCAGAAGATGGACGTCATGGTCAAGGTCATGGCCAGTCAGCTGGCACTTCTTATGGCGGTGGAGGCGCGTACGGCGGTGCTTCTGATGACTTCTCTGGCGCTCAGCAGGAAGCCCAACAGCATGCCGGTGACTCCGGAGACTCAGATTTGTTCAGCACTGCCCTGAGCATGCTCACGGGCAAGCACCAGCAGGTGCAAAACGAGCCTTTGGACGAGGAAGATGCCGTTCGACAGCACCAGAATTTCTATGGCGGTGGCGGAGGAGGCCAAGCTACATCTGGCAATCTGGGCAGCGCTGCTGCGATGCAGGCTTTGAAGATGTTCGGTGGTGGCGGACACGGCGGCCAAGGTGGCTCTGGACAGAACAAGATCATCGGCATGGCCATGGGACAAGCAGCCAAGCTGTTTGATCAGCAGGCGGCGCAGGGCAACGTCAGCCAGGGTGCAAACAAGCAGGATGCGATCGCCTCGGCGGGCAAGATGGCATTGCAGATGTTCATGAGGTCTGAGATGGGTGGCGGTGGTGGCATGGGCGGCGGTATGGGCGGCGGATCTGGAGGTGGCATTGGTGGATTGCTGAACATGGCAAGCAAGTTCATGAAGTGATGCAGAAGCACACTACCAAGACAATGCAGTCAAGGGGGAAGAGAACTGCGAACATAAGATGGACCCACCGACCGCAGCAGGAATCCAAGGGTGTTCTACCATGACTGCGCATGGCGCTGTCGTACGATTAGCTTACCTGCCCTGCCTCTTTCGACTCACGTGCCCCATCAACCTCAAACCTCTCTCGATCTACCTCAATCTCCCTGCACGCATCGGTTCAGATATCTGGCACGATACTGATAGGGTACCTGCTTTGGTGCAGATATCCTCTCCAGCTCCGTGCAAGCATGCTTGCTTCCTGGCCCGTACTTCCATGCTGTGTGTGCCTGTATGTGTGCGGTCCAATCAGGTGATGTGCCTGCGTACTATACGGCACTGTAGTTAGCCAGGCTAGTGTACACGAAAGCTACCTGCTTTTGTCCAGATGTTGAATTACGACCAATGTCTGTTGAACCGTTCAAAATCGGTCCTCGTGCGGTGGAGGTTAGGTTTCAGGTTTGCGACGCGTCAATCAAAATTTGATTCGTCCTCATCAAAGCACCTCAAAGCTGTCCGTTTTAAAATGACTTCATGCGCTGAACGGTGATGCTTCAGAACCGTCGCGGGAGCCAAGGGGAAAGAGCAATAACATATGTCTGCGCGATCATTCCCACTTTCAATGTATCATTGATAACTTTCCGCCATGACATCGCGCAGTCGACATGTCGCATCATGTCGCCAATGCCATACGGGCGACGGGTGGAGTACTTATGGCCGCGAAAAAGAGTACCACCGCGGTACTTGAGCAACAGCATCACGATCATCATCATCAGCAGCATCACGCGCCTTCATCGCAACACCACAATCGCCAATCCGGCCAACAAACGGCTCAACAGCGCATTCGTACCACTAAAGACACCAATGCCGGTGCTGAGCGCGACACAGCTGGCCCGCCGGCAAACAAGAGACGGAAGCTGAGCCATCCCAAGGCAACACACACACAAACCACATTGGACCATTTCACTTTACCCAGACCGCCGACCAAGGTCACGGTCGACGAGCCGCATGGGCAATTGGTGGAGACCACCAATGGCGTGCGAACAGAGCTGGATCTCGACGAGGACGATCTGCTCCGGCCTTCTCCATGGCCGGAGCGGATACAGCGTACAACGCGCTCTCCAGTCCCAGCACCCGCGCCCACAAAAGATGCACCAAAAGCGGAGGACAAACGGACACTTCGTTCCCAAGATGATGGACCTCGATTGAAGAGTGAGTTGGCTATATACTTCCCTAACTATGAAGATATCATGTTCGACGTGCCTATCGAGGAGGAGTTTCTTACGGTGGATACAATACTGTATATAAGAGACGACCCGCCGCATTCAGCGAAGATCAACGAGACTCCCAGATCCAGCAAGGCTACTGCCAATGGCCGCCGGACTTCGACCAATCCTGGTCTGTCAACACCGCAACGGACGTCCAACCAATTCAATGGCAGTTCAGTGCTGAATCTCGACTTTGCTTCCAATACTCTGCCCGATCATCCCGAAGATCCTCTCTCAGACATGCACTTCTTCAAGTCACACCGGCGCGCCGAGCGAAAAGAGAAGCAGCTGCGGAACATCGAGCGCGAAAGAGCGATGCACGAGAAGGTTCAGCTAGAACGAATACTCGATGGGTTGAAGGGACACGACTGGCTGAAGGTTCTCGGGATAACTGGTATTACGGATGGTGAAGCAAAGCGCTACGAGGCGAAGAGGGCATACTTTATCGCCGAGGTCCAGGCGCTCGTGGACAAGTTCAAGCAGTGGAAAGAGCAAGAGAAGAAGCAACGTCTGGAAAAGGAAGCTTTGATTGCGGCGCGTGAGGCGGAGGAAGAAGAAGGCGAGACATCCGAGCGAAGCGTGGAGCCTCCCAGTAGCGACCTCAATGCCTCCGCTGCGAGACAGCTTTTGCACGAGACTGCCAATGCGGTGCGAGCAGCGGCTTCGTCCACGACGATCAAAGTCTCGAACAGGGGCAAAGGGCGAGCCGATATCCATACGAATCATCCGAGCACGCCTTCTTCTCGACCTCGCCTCACACTACATCCGCCTGCCCGACCACCGTCTCCAGAAAGGCCGTTTACCAGCTTCTATCGTGCTCGCCATCTGCGAGAAGCCGCGCTGGGCAAGTCTCGCCATGGGCGGAACGTCACTGCTTTTGGACATGCGATACCAGAGATGGAAGAGGACGAGTTCCAGTTACCGGACGATCTTCTCAATCCAGAGATTCTCAAGGTTCATGCGCGCGAACGCAGAAGGAGAAAGCGTGAGACCGCTGTAACTGCCGCCGAGAACGATGGAAAGTGACCTTGTGATAGAGCTTTCGAGAAGCTTTGCATATGTCTGGCGCTGGGTACAATCGACGCATGGCATAACGGTGGTGACACAGGTGGGCGGCAGCTTCATCTGCTATCGAGGATGGAATGAGTATCGATCGCTTCTTCACTGACCTGTACATAAATGATGACCTTCAGCAAGTCTTTGTATCAATGCCAACTCGAAGAGTGATCCAGATCAGTGAAATGCCTGCTGGTAACTTGTATCGACAAAGGACCAACTGTGTTTGCACATAGAAGCTCGTCATGTCCATGATCCGATGTTCCGAATCCTTCCAGGCATCAACTTCCCCTCAATGTATGTTAGAGCACCTCGATCTCACTCCCACACTTCCTCTCTATAAACACAGACGTCGGCCTGAACCCAGTTCGAGATGTACGAAAAGCTCCCACTCGATGAACAGGGCATTGCACCTGCGTGTCCACCAAAAAGCTCGCGCGCCAACCTCTGGAAGGGAGCCGGGCTCGCTTTTGTTGCTCTCTGTTTGGTCGCCTCCCAACCCTCATCGCCATGGACCGGCACACCTTCTCATCACCACTGCGGCTCTATAACGTCTCGCATACAATATGCTGGCGAGAAGATATCCTGGGAACCATGTGGCGATGTCAGCGGTCGTCCAGTTGAGTGCTCCAACATCACGGTGCCAATGGATCAATTCGACGCCACCAACTCTGGTGACAAGACATTCAGCATCCCGCTGATCCGCATGCGTGGCAAGAATGCTACGCAAAATCTGCTCTTGAACCCTGGTGGACCAGGCGGTAGTGGCACTGAGTTCGTCTTCCGTCGTGGCAAGCAGCTGGTCGAAATTGTTGGTGAGGGTTTCCATCTGCTCTCATTCGACCCGCGAGGTATCAACGCCTCGCGACCACTAGCAGAGTGCTTCCCAACTCGGGAGGCGAGGAGGTTGACGGATGGAACAAGGACTTCTGAGGTCGAGCACGACAGCGCAGAGGCCTACGCTTGGAGTTTGAATTTGGCTCAGGCGTGCAAAGATACCATGGGCGAGCATGGAGGTTACATCAATACGCCGCAGACTGCCGCCGACATGAACAGTATTTTGGATGCTGTTGGACAGGAGGATCTTGTCTACTGGGGCTTCAGGTGAGATTCTGGAGACCTTAGTGTTGAGTCCTATCGCTAACCACTCTCCAGCTACGGCACCATTCTTGGACAGACATATGCCTCCTTATTCCCCGAGAGATCATCGCGCGTCATAATCGATGGGGTAGCAAATGCGTTTAACTGGTACAACGACCAGATCGACATCGAATCATTCACCAACACCGAGGACGTATTGGAGGGCTTCTTCGACGAGTGCATTAAGGCAGGGAAGAACTGCACCCTAAGCGAGCTCGCCGACTCCAAGCACAAATTGCACAAACTCGTCTTTGACTTCTCGGACAAACTCAAGGAGCAGCCCATCAGCGTCTACGTCAACAACACAATGTACGGTATCCTTACCTGGGAGGATGTCTGGTTCAACGGCATCTTCCCATACATGTACCGCCCCTCCGGTTGGTACTCACTCGCCGAAAATCTCGCTAAGCTCCTCAAGGGTAACGCCACCGATGCCTGGCTCGCGTATGGACGCCAACCCGCCTGGGAAATGGAAGGCGAAGGCAATCGCTTCGTGACTACCAACGACGCCTTGTCTGGGCCGGAGTACTGGCCTCATGATCGCCAGTCCATGCTCGACGAACTTCTGCCAAAGCTCAACCAGAGTATCTTCGGACCGACGGAGAATAGCGACTACTACAACCGTCAGAACTGGGCGATTTCAAGGACTCACAACTTCTCCCAGCCCGAGAGCGTGCACACCGCACACCCGCTTCTGATTCTCTCAACGACCTACGATCCTATCTGTCCTCTCGTCTCCGCCAAGACGGCGCTCAAAGCGTTCAAAGGGTCGCAGTTGATCGAGGTAGAGGGCTATGGCCACTGCTCGGTGGCTGTGGCTTCGACCTGTCTGGCGAAGCACGTCCGAGACTTCTTGTACAATGGCACCGTGCCGGACCAGTACATGAAGTGCGAGGTCGATGGGTCGTACTTCGTTGTGCCAGAAGAGGATGGCAAGGTCGTGGCTCAGAAGACTTTCGAGACATCCGAGGAGGAGAAGATTCACCTTGCGCAGTTGGAGCTGGCGAGGGATTGGAAGTATTACTATCATTGAGGTGGAAAAGTTTCCGTGCAGTTGAAACGACTTGCTGGTATGGCAGTCAAGAGAGAACTTGCTTCGTCATGCTCGCCGGGTACGTTACCGTGTAGATATCCGTACATGCCATGGTACACTTCGCCGTCCACGCCAGCGTCTTGCCAACCTACAAGCCAGTTTCAAATCGCACATGTAGCCGTGCACGCCGCGGTTTACGCCGCCGTACATGCCACAGTGCAGGGCGCCGCTCATGCCGCCGTACATGTTAGCAACTCGCCAATATATGTGCCACCGGTCGTGTTCGTACATGTGATTGTACATGTCACTGCATTTACCCTGTTCGGACACCGTACCCAACACCATACTTATCTTCCATCCGCCGAACGACATCTTGACGTCCTGCTATGTCTCCTCTCCGCCTCCCAACGCTGGACCCCCACCGTCTTCTCTGCGAGGTCCGCTGTACCTCGAGACAGGTGTTTCAACTTAGGAGAGAGCACACACGTCATCCCACAAGATCGGGGGGCAAAGGTGAAGATTCGATGCCATTGCGTTGGTGACTGGATATTATGCTACGCTAAAGATATGAAAGGAGACCATTTTCCTCCAAGCCAGCTCAGACTGGCGGTAACTCAGGAAACCACGATCCCAGGTTGATGATACCCGATGGAAAGTGGTCATGCCGATGATAAAGGCGAACGAGCCAATCCAGTCGATCTTGCTGAGCTTCTCCTCGAATGTGGATATGGGTCGCTTGTAGCGGAGGACGAAGGGGATGATAGCCAGGCCAATAGCGCAAAATGGTAGGTTGATATAGAACAGCCATCGCCAGGGTGTGACTTTGACGAATGCTCCGCCAATGATGGGAGCGATATTGAAACCGACGCGAACGGTCAATTGCATGATGCTGAGGTACTTGGGTCGTACGCGTAGTGGTATGAGGTCGGAGAGGATGATCAAATTGACACTGAGGACGCCGCCTCCGCCGATGCCTTGGATCGTCCGGCCCACGAGCATTGTCACGAGGTCGTTGGCGACACAGCAGATGATCGATCCAAGGATGAAGATGCACAACGCGGAGAATGTGATGGAGCGACGACCGACGATGTCAGCTAGACCGGCCATGATGGGTTGGACGACGGCATTGGCCAGAAGATAGGAACTCGCAATCCAGAACGCTCCGGTGGCATTTGTGTTCAGAGCCACTGCCACGGCCTGGTTTCGTTAGTGTTGACGTTTCGCGATGTAAGGACAATCGACGTACCGGCAGAGTCGTGGTTAGGATAGTCATATCAAGACTGATAGCGAACACCACGCAGATCTGTCCGACCAAGATGAGTTTAATCTGTCACGGTTTCCGTCAGTCTTTACTGCTTCGCGAGACAGTCAATGCTATCGAGCCACTCACTTGCTTGCTCGACTTCCAATCGGCGTCACCGTATTCGAGACTATGCTCACCGGTCCTCTCGACCGAGGCGCCATCCATGGAAACGGTCGAAATGTAGGAACTGTGCTTCGTAGTCGAGTCCAAGGACTGCAGCATGGTGATGGTCGATTGCACAGACTCATGCTTCTCGTCCGGAGAGGTCGTCATAACGCGAGCGGGTTGAGCGGGTGTGCCTGGTCGCAGAGAACCTTGATAAAGAGTGAAACTGGTGCTGGAAGGAGAACAATAACAGAGGAAGCGTATACGCACAGTACTTATCGTTGGTAGTCTCGTGAGCACGGTCCGACTTCGCCTGCATGGCTGCAATCTGGACAACAACAAAAGCTCTAATAATGTCGGGCGCCCCGAACATGAGCACACCAAAACATGTCTGGGCTTAACCCAAACTGTGCAGCGGACAGGGAATCGGTAACTCAGCAAGCGAAGCTGTGCATGCAGAGATTATTCCCTGACCAGCCTCGACTTAGGACGTGCAGTTCAGCTGGTCGTTATTGACGCCACTCACCTGAGGCCAGCTGAGATAAAGCCTCTTCAACACTGCAGTGTCCTAGGAGGATTCGAGTAAGTTGCACACGGCATGTAGGGCTTCGCTGTTGTTCGGTCGCCCTAATCCGTATGATGTTGCTAGCAAACATAACAGGAACGAATCTTGACCGGTATCTCTGGGCTCAAGGAGCTCTGTGTTTCTCGATCGTGAGATGGCATGCCACTGCATCTGCACGTTGCCAGGCATCGCGTGTTCTGCTTTCACACGTGTCAAGAAGGCGTTCGTAAGGCTGGATGGATCCGTTTCGATTGCACGGCCAGCGAGCCATGCCACAGATCATTGGTGGATGGCGCCATGGTGAAGAAGGAGCCTCCGATCGTGGCGCTTTTGGCTTGCTTAGAGTTTCTCGGGGAGCGCGATGCAGGCGTGGGAGGGAGGTCCTTCTAGCCGGGTGGCCTGAGCAAACAATGTGGTCGTGGGCGAGATGCAGATGAGCACCGCCCGCGAGTCTGGTGTTCCGTTGGGCCGCGAGTCCTGCGACGTTCTGCATCCAAACATCTGACCGGTGTAGAGACGAGTTATCTCTCGAAGGACGACAGAAGTTGCAGGCTTGGCATCCGGAGCTGTGTCCGTCCAAGTGAGACCACATCTCGCGGCGGTGATATCGACATCACCTTCAATCAGTGGTAACGAATGGTTTCTCTCGACCCATGGTAGGACCAACTGAACAGCAGCTTGTCTCTGCACACCGGATTGTTACTCCCGCCGGGAGTTGGAGGATACACCTCCACATCGTGTCCAGCTGTGCCGATTACCCGCAAGCAAGTCCGGGAGTAGGAAGGATGCGCAGTCCCACTCCCATAGAGAGACTTGCGGGCAGAAGGATTGATGGACAAGCGGGCACTGCTGAGCTTTGAAGAATGCAACGAACTCGGAAGCTTCATCGCCTTTTCAACACACAGGAATCATCAATGCACGTCTGCCATCAGTGAACACGCAACGGCCAAATCTACACACAACCGGTACTACCAGCACGACTCAACAAGTAATATATCTCGGAAGCAAGTCCTGGACCATGGCATTCCAGAATCCACTCTCCGGCCCGCCACCCTGCCAATGTGGAGATTCCATTCTCGGACTGATCGCAGCAGCCTTCATCGCTCTGCTCAGTCTCACCACTTTTGGCGTGCTGTCCATCCCCGGAGTCGCGGAGTCGACAGGTCGCAACGTTGGCGCGATCATCGCGGCATACCGAGGCGCTGTCCGCGGGAGGACAGCTGCGGCGGTGGTTCCGAACACTGGACGTACATAAGGTCTTCCCATGGCGGACGGCGTGGAATGAGAAGGGTCTGCTGCAAGAAGATCTCGGGTCCGCATTACAGACCGAGCAGATGGATATCAAGCCGAGAAGAGAGTGTCTTACCTGCGAGGATGAGCTCCCGGAAAAGGTGTGAACAAATGTTTTATCGATCAAAGGCCATTGTGCAGTTCCAGACTTGCCTCGAATTAATAAAGCAGTACCACAACCCGGGCTACTTCGCAAAACCGTCATTCCCCCTCCGCCGCTGCTACGAGGAACAGCTAGCGGTCTTGCTTGCCTGCCTCCTCTTGAGTACAGCGAGCGCAGTCATAAGCACCGCCGCGACCAGATAGGTCACTCCGGCGTAAATCTGCGTGTAGAGGTAGGGAAATTCAGCATTGTCCCGTCGTAGTTCGAGGCCGATGACCTCTGAGACTGGGAGAAGGGAGTTCGTCAGCACCTCCCGACGCTCTGCATGCGGACACTGGGAGTTCAACTCACATGTCGAAGGTAAGACGACGGTCAACCAGGAGATGGACAGCAGCGATGGCATGTCTTTTAATCCGACGAGTTCCGCGCATAGCGGTCCGATGGTCTGGCCGTCATTATTAGCACACCCCACGATGCATTCATCAGGGTCGAATCCAGACTCACCATCCAGAATACCCCTAAAATGCCGCCGACAAACAGTGCGAAGAAAGCTGTCAATCCAAACCCTCTGGCCGGCAGCCAAAACGCAAAACATGCCACGCCATTCACCGCCGTCAAAATGGCCGCAACGTCTACTCTCCTGAATCGATCACTCCAGATCCCGATCACCGGCCTCCCAACCGCGGTCCCGATATTCAACAACCCCACAATCGTGGTCGCCTGTCCGGTCGACACACCGATGGTCCGTGCAAAGTCTGCCAGCGAGAAAAGGAGGACGATATAGCCGAGCATACTCACAAACGCCCAACCAAGCAAAAGCCAGACATCCAGCCGCCGGAGCAACTTCCCATCAAAAGCCAACTGCGGCGGTTGGATCGCCTTGTTCCGATCCCTCATCGACAGCGTAGCCACCGAGTTGGCGACAAATCCAATGATGGCAGTAACACGCAGCGCCCAGCCGACACCCAAACTCGCAATCATCGCTCCAGTGCCCCACGCGAACGCCGCACCGCCGACGCCACTCCCCGCGGCCGCGATACCGTTCGCGAGACTGCGCTTACGCTCGAACCATTGGCTGAGAATTGCTGTGCTTGGGATATAAAGGAAGCCCGTGCCTAGACCTACAAGTACGCCTTGAGAGAGGTAGAGGTGCCAGAGACGGGTGGAGACGGACGCGAGGGAGTAGCCGAGAGCTTGGAAGAGGATGCCGAGGGACATGGTGGCGTGTTTGCCGTAGAGGCGGGTGAGGAGGGTGATGAGTGGAGAGGGAAGCATGGCGGCGGAGAAGTTGAGGCCGCCGATGAAGGCGTAGGAGAGTGGCGTTGAGGAGGGGAATAGGGCATTGGAAAGGTAGTAGGAGAGGTAGACGCCGTAGGACTGGTGATGTCGTTAGGTTCTGTCGGTGAAGCTCGCTCTTCGAAAATGATTCATGTCTTACCGCTGTGATGCCCCAGGTGAAGCCGTTCACGAGGAAGCATGCGAGGACGCAGACCCAGCCGTAACCTCCATCTGGAGGTGGCGCAACGGCTGATGGTGAAAGACATGATCCTCGTTGACGATCACCATCCCTGGATGTCTCTTGCTCGGATGGCATCAGCGCAGAGTCCAAGACAGCGATCAGTCATTAGGTGAGAAAGGAATGCCATTGGCGAAGATCTGCGAGCTTCCCCGCCCGCGCTTGTGTGACGTGAAAGAGTCCTGCCCGACATTGGTGAATGATGTCGCCTGCTAGTCATCAAGATTGAACGATCCATCCCATGATGGCCTTGAGCGCTACAGCACCCTCTTCGTTGTCATCGTCCCTCTGAAATTTTCGGAAGCTGGTGTGGAGAAGTCTTTAGTGGCTCTCGAGGATATACATCATTTGCAGTGCGCCAACTCCGTCTACACCAGCTTTGTCGCCCTGCAGGGCTCGGAAGCTACCTCAATGAGACTTCGATATTGAAAAGATCCGGCTGTCTCGAAGGCACTGATCCGCTTGGAAGCCACAGCTCCGTCTTCACCAGCATCGTCGCTTGCAAGATATCAGAAGCTCATGCATTTGCTGGATATCGCCGTACCTTTGCCCAGACCAGAGAGGAACCTCGTAAATTGCCCGGGCTTGACCATCTCATCACCTATCAATTCGAAGGAGAGATTGGCTGCACAGTCGGCGCCAGAATTCACTCGCACAGTTGCAGGGAAGTTTTCGCGTCTAGAGAGGCCATCCGGATGGATTACATTAGTGCATGTTCGTTCCAGATTGGATGTGTGACTGAATTCGAGGTAGTACTCGACCGAGTGCTGGTCACTGACCTCTACATTCACCACAACAGGTCCAGGAGCCATCCAGTCTGCCTTGTATGATTTCACAGGGCATTGTCCGAGAATGATAAGAAGCCTTGTCTTGGCGAGTCGTTGAACATCATCCGAGAGCTGACTATGCACATCCAGGACCTGCGGAGTAGAAAAGTCTCGCGGGCAATGCCTGACATCTCCTGACGCCAATGAACATCGAAGGCGAAGGTGTTGCCACTATAGAGGCCTTCCCAAGAAGTCTTGCGGTACAGGGATTCTGCGGATCTTTTTCGCCTATCAACCCGAAGAAGAGGTTGACTCTCTCTCAGACACGAAGCTTCTCGGACGTCACGACGCTGCTCTCGTGGGCACTGTCGTCTTGAAGAGGCTCGGAAGCGATTCGTGTTTCGCTCTTGAAGACACGTAGCTCTTACGACACCACGACTCTGCATCCGAAAAGCACTGTCGCTGGTCGCAGCTCCGAAGCGAGACAGCTCTCACTCTCGAGGACGCCATCCGCTGGCAGTATCACGATTCTCCCTCCATCTACACTGTCGCCTTTCAAAACCGCGGAAGCGAGGCGACTCTCACTCTTAAATACACGCATCTCTCTCTGCACCACGACTCCGCTCTCGTGAGTGTTGTCGTTTCCCCTTAACTCGGAATCTGAAGCAGGCGAACTTCTCTCTCGAAGCGACAGATCCTTTAGCAGGCCATGAGTCCAGTCCCGGCGGCATCGTCGCTCTCAAGTTTCCGGAAACTAAATGATCGAGGGATAGGTCGGGAAGGTCAGCTAATAGGGCATACAATACAGCCCTACAGATCAGTTAGCTTGTACGGATAACTCAGCAGACATGCAAAACAGCCGTACAAATAAGACAGCGGACGTGCAAAATAGTCGTACGAGGTAATCCTCGCTGTGCCGCTGAATTCGCCTAGTGCTCCTCATGGAGTGGACCCGTCAGCTTTTTGCTTCGTGCACATCAAAGTCCGATAGCAAATTAGCAAATTAGCAAATCGAGAGAGCATAAGAGTCTGTGTGAGAAGATCTCGGATCTGGAGCATGTGAACAGATTATCTTAGAGAGCATAAGAGTCTGTGTGAGAAGATCTCGGATCTGGAGCATGTGAACAGATTATCTTGCAGCGGCGAGAGAAGACCGCTTTCGTCACATATCTCCAGCCCTTCCTCTGACTCTCATCCATCCGCTGTTGCCTTTCCGTCGCACTTCATCCTCTGTAGTGTCCTCGTGCGGAGTAATACTCATCACACTCATCGCAGCGTACTGTGACTCCTTCGGCCGATTCGATCCTCCCACCAAGACCGGTCTCTCATCCTCTCTATCCTCGTCCCACTCTTTCTCTTCCAGCATTTCCCATTCAGCTCCGGAAAACTCGCCTAGTAGTGTGTTCTTCAACTTGTCTGCAAGACGTCCAGGCGAGGACAGTTTGAAGTCTCTCATGAACGCTGCTCCTTCCGGACTTGCAAGATTGTTGCGAGCAGTGGCATGTGAGAACACGCCGAGACTGCCAGTGCTTCTCGAATCTTGTGCGCTCTTGCCTGACAGTGCCGAGATCCTGCGGTCCAGCGTAGGACGCCTTCGCCCCTGATGGACGAGCAGTTGCCAGAGATTCCTTCCGATGTGACATGTCTCCTCGAAGGTGTTGATCGTATCGATGCCCTGAGTCCGACACAACCACGCGATATCGTATGCAATCATGGTAATGGCTTCAATGTAGAGGCCGTATGCCTTGTTGTCCTCCTTACACAGCTGAGCCAGAGGTCGATCGATCCAGAGTGGTCGCGGGCGTGGCCGCTGCTCGTCCAACGTGCGCGATGCAGCTGGGCTCATTGTACGACTAGAGGACAGACTTGGGTAGGCAAGGTCCTTGAACTGATATGAAGCCTTCTCCAGCATGATAGCCGGCCGTGGGAAGTCTTCGTGCGGCAGTAGGATCTCGCCAGGCAATCGGACAGAAAGGTAGTGGGCACACAGATTGAGAAGCCGTGCTACGTTAGCGAAGGCTTCGGAGACCAGGTCATGAGGTTCCGCCACGACTCTTCCGCCGGTGGATGTCTGCTTCGACGGCGCTTGCGTCTTGACATTCAGCTCTCTCAAGTCAGGGATAGCAATCCCACCAAGCATGTACTCTGATCTGCCCACGGACGGCTTCCGCCTCTGCAGATTGCTCGCAGATGCAGCCTCGCGGCAGAGCAAAAGCCTTGCCTCAACGATCCTGGCTCGTACCTTTTCCAGTCGCTGAGCTGTCTTCTTCCTTGTGGTGATCACAGGCTCCATGGCGCGAGGCCGATGCTTCTCCAGCTCAACTCGATCCTCCGCGAGGACTGAACGTCGATGCTCGAGCTCCTCCTTCTGAGCGACAGAGCGTTCTCTGTGTGCATCGATTTGTCTCTTCAACTCTTCTGCCTTTGCAAGAATTCTCTCCACACGATGCTCAGTCGCCTCCTGCTCTTCTCGACGACGCTCAAGACTGTTCGTCGAGATGCTCGTTGTCAGGGAGTCCAGATCTGCGTCTTCCGACAGAGCAGCGAGAACACCATCGTTCCCAGGTCGGATGACAGCTTCGGCGTGAGAGTGAGACTTTTCGCGGTCAAGTAGAGCCGTGGCTTGCTCCAGGCGAGGACTGTATAGCAACGTCTGAGCACAGGAAGCGCATTGAGGTTTACGGCGGCTGTTGAAGGTCCGACTGCAAATGTCACATCTCGGAGTCGTCACGTCCATGGCTTTCTTACGAGGACGGCTATTCTGTCAAGGAACAGAGGATATAGGCGGCTGATCATGGTGACCGGCGAGCAAGCGGATCGTGGATCGGTCACTTCGGCATAGCAATCAGACCATCGGCTTCGCGAGCTTAGCAGCCTGTCGTAGGTCGTCCGCGGACTTCTAGGGTTGTGAGAGTGAGAGCGAAAGAGGTCACGGATGAAATGGCAGGGGTGAAGTAAGTACCATCGCCGCTGCCCACGTGATTACGCGAATCTGGTGAGCACGTCACGCGCCGCGCTTCGTGCCTTCTGCATCTCCGCCTCCACCTTCGACTTCTGGTCAACAATCTTGACTTCCTCAACGACTCTCATCATCGACACGAACGACATTGGAGAGACATGTCGGTGACATCGAGGAATCACGAGAATCACGACGGTGCAGAGGTCGCGGAGGTGTTGTTGACCTCGAGCGACGAGAGTCTATCGCCAGAAGATCCGCAAGACAATTCCGATCAGCAAGATGCTGCGATGCCAAGCTCGCCGCCGCAATCAAAGGAAGGCATGTCTCGACCGCAAGAAGTGATGGGTCCTCCAAAAATATCTGCATCTCAGGCTCGAAAGCGAACCCGTGATGAGATGGCCATGGCCGATCAACATCAGTCAAGCAGCGCACTGCCAGGCGCCATCAATGCCTCACCTCTGTATCAAGACGAGCATTCTCGAGTCTCACGTGACACTTCAGCGACCATTCGTCAAGACGCTCCGACTCAGAGTACACAGTCGTACCATGATACTCCACTCACCACACCTTGTCCCCCCGAGTCAAGGCCACCGTCAGGCCAAGGCGACAACATCGGCTTGAAGGCCTCGGCTTTACCATCTCACCCACAGCAGCCGAAAGTCACTGCTGCTTCAGTCTCGTCTCATACAGCATCAGATCTCGCAGAGTCGGAGCAGGAATCCGATGCTTCATCTTCGACAGAATCAAGCCGACCGGAAGAACGAATACAGGCATTTGACTGGGATGAGCTCTTGATACAATATCACGAAGAGATGAACAAGGCTACCGCCGAAGAACACGGCATTCTCAAAGAATTCAGGGAGTTGGGCAAGGTGTGTTCGTAGTCGGGTTATATGTGGCGATGTTTCTGCTGACCATGGACAAGTACTTCAACGTGTGGGCACAAACCGGCTGTGGTAAAGAGGTCGATCGTTCTTTCAAGCGGTTTGTGGTCACCTCATCGGGCCTGTGTACAAAGCTGACACATCTTGCCTATAGTCTGAAGACCCAGCAAGCCTACGTCCAAAACGAAGAGCGACAACTTGAGGAGAAGCGAGTGCACTGTGAGTTCCTCGGACTAATCCCCAGGAGCGAAGCTAATCGACTGCAGACGTCAAAGTCGTGGACGCATTCAAGAGTGCGCTTCAGCTTCTCGAAAACTGAAGCGCAGCTGGTGACTATCTTTCTAGCTTTGGCCGATTTGTTTCATCCTGGCGAGCGAGGAGTAACTGATACGGTGCGCTTCCACAGCGCTCACTCAATACAAGATGCCAAGGCGCAAGCGAATGCTCCAGAGCGAACAACGCCCGACAAGCAGCATCTTTACGGCTCTGAGTCGAATGCCCCAGCGCAGCTGGCGAGCTGGGCAACTCGTCTTTCCACCACGACCGACGTGGGACCCCATTTCAGGAGCAGCTATCATCCCGCTCGCTGCACGATTATGTGATATGACTAAACTCACGAAAGAGGTGAAGCGACGCAGCGTCGAGGTGCTCGCAAATGTGAATGATGCGCTACGAGGGATACGGTATGAATCGCAGCATGCCATTTCGTGGTCGCGAGCATGAGCATGATGACCATGTCCTAATGTACCTTCATGACCGACCGCAACCAAATGAACGATTGGTAGAGCGAATGATGAATCTCGGTGCATAAAGTTTCAGAGGCGTTCGAGAAGAGAATTGACTGTGTATGTTTAGCTATGACTGGCAGTCTTTTTCGTGAATGTCTCGAATATTGAATGCGTGATGCCTGCCGTCCCCAGTCTTCACATGCCTGAACCCTGGCTTCACTTCGACCGCACCTCAAATCCTCAACACCAACACCCATCACCTCAACCACAAAACATCATGGCCACCCCAAGCCAAAATCCCATCTGCTTCTTCGACATCGCCCTCGGCGGCGAACCTCTCGGCCGCATCAAATTCGAACTCTTCGCCGACGTGACTCCTCGCACCGCCGAGAACTTCCGCCAATTCTGCACCGGCGAAACAAAAGGCACGACCGGACGACCGCAAGGCTACAAAGGCAGCAAATTCCACCGAGTTATCAAGAACTTCATGCTGCAGGGTGGAGACTTTTTGAATGGAGATGGGACCGGCTCGATCAGTATCTATGGCACGCGCAGTTTTGCGGATGAGAATTTCGAGCGAAAACATACTGAGGCGGGGTTGTTGAGTATGGCGGTGAGTCTTCTGATGCTACCTCGTATATGAGAGATTGAAGATGGGCTTACGAGGAAATAGAACTCTGGAAAGGATAGTAATGGCTCGCAATTCTTCATAACTTGTGCGCCCACGCCTCATCTTAACGGCAAGCACGTGGTGTTCGGCAAGGTCGTGGAGGGCATGGATGTCGTCAGGAAAATTGAGAACGTCCGCCTCAGGGGAGAGAAACCTGTCTCGGATGTCACGGTCGCGCAGTGCGGCGAGATGTGATATTGCTCAACGCAGCACACCATCGGACCAAGCCAACAGGACTTCGTAACGCCACTTGCAGCAGACAGGAGACTAGGGATCACGAAGCTATGACACGATGAAGTCTGGAATCTGGAACATGAAGGATCAAAGAAGTTTTCAATTGCCATTCATCGAATATGCAAAGTTGCATAGCTGGCCTTTCAATACGAAATATGTCCCCGAAGGACAGGCGACTGCGAAAAATCGAAGCGCCGTCGCCGCCGCCGTCTCAATGTATGCCGCAAGAAGTAAGTTTGTGCCGTAAATCCATTCAACGCATCTGCCGTGATATCAAACCAGAAATAATTCTCCAACAACTCCAAGCTCTCGGCAACCCACGCTCGCTCGGAACGCAGAGGAAGCTGAACATTTATTGCCAATCAGTACATCTAGTAAGAAGGAGCGGCGAAGACTGAAGAAGCACCCCAGTATTGCTCAACACCAAGGTTACCGGCGGGCTTCCAGGTGTCGTTCTCGAAGGAGAAGATAGCAGACTTGGAGCCACAGACGGCGACGATCGAGTCAATGGCCTCCTTCTGCTCGGCGGTACCGGGGATCGCGGCTCCGTTGGCGTTACCGGCGGATGGCCAGCCAGTCTCGAGGTTGTAGGTGTCCTTGCCAGGGCAGGCAGACTCGAGGAGAGCCAATTCCGTCTTGACAAAGTCGCCGGCACCGGATGCAGCGACAGCGCCGTTGAAGTATGGGTGGATGTTGGCGGCGACGCAGTCGATGACAGGGCAGAAGATGGCGGCGTTCTCGACGATGACGGCGACGGTCTCGGTGGTGGTGACGGGACCGGTGTAGCCAGCAGCCTGGAACTTGGACTTGGTGTCGCTGATGAACGCAGCGAGCGAGCCGGCATCGGTGTGTCCCTGGAAGACGGCCTCGTTTCCGACAACGACCATCTCAACCATGGACCAGTTGTCCGCGCCCCAAGTGGTCAAGGTGCTGATCTGCTCGTGGCAGGTACCGGAGATGCCGGACCCATCGATGAACACTCCGAGGATGATCTTGAGACCCTCGGCGGCGCAGGCAGCGCCGACGTTCTCTGGGCCGGAGCAGTCGGTCGCGTAGATGCGAACGGTAGTGAAGCCCATGGACTTGATGGACTTGATGTCGGAGGCGACGTCGCTGGCGGACTTGCAAGTGCCGTCCTGCGCGTAGGGAGTGTAGGTCATCGCCCACTTGTTGCCGCTGGGCGTGATGGCCGCGTGGACGTCGTTGATGACCTGCTTGGCGATGGCTGGCACGGAGTCCATGGCTGGCACGGAGTATGCAGGGGCAGAGTAGGCCGGTGCTGATGAGGAGACCGGTGCCTCGTACGTTGCGGGCGTCGGCGCAACGTAGACTGGAGGAGCCTCGGAGGTCGTAGCGGGTGGAGGAGCAACGTAGGTCGAGGCGGCTGTATCCATGGCCATGGTTGGCTCGCCGTACCATGTCTTGGTGTACGTCTCGTAGGCGCACTCGTCGGCCTGGACAACGACCGCTGGGACGGTGTAGTTGCTGTGCCTCTTGTGGAGGTGAGCATGCTGGTGCTCATTGCCGGCGTGAGGAACGGCATTGGCCAACAGGCCAGACGCAAGAAGCGCCGCGACAGTGTAGACACCCATTGTAATATGAGAATACCGTGATGATAGCCGCTGAACGAGTGAAGCGGACTGTCGTTGAAAGAATGGCTTGGGGAGTCGTTGGTGAAGCGTGCGAAAGCGATGGACGAAGAAACCGAGCGCGCGGTGGAGAAACACTCACATTTTGATCGAGTTTGGCATGGCTGCCCTATACAACGCGATTTGCGCCTCACGCAAATTGGAGGTTGTTAGACGACGGCCGAGATGGCCGCTATTGATGTGTTGGTGCTCAAAATGGTAATGGTTAAATGAGGTCTTTGCCAAGATCGATAGAGCATGCGCGGGAGGAAAGACGCCGTCGGATGTCATTGGGTGAATTAATGGGCCGTTGGCGTTGCTCGGCAGTGTGCTCCAATCGATCGGACTGGTTCGATGGTTCATCAGGAACGGGTAAACTCTGTCGAGTCGTCTGTAGAACTCTAGATTTCGCACGGCAACCACTGACCGAGCTCATCTGCGATGCGGCAAATGTCAATGAATAGCCGGGCTCGTAAGTGGCCAACCCGAGGCAGGCGTGATGAGAGACGAGGACAGACCCGCGACGTGGTCTGTAATAAGCATCTCATCGAGCTGAGGGAGTGGACTTGTCTAGAAGGGAAGCATACTGCAGAGAGCATGTGCGTCTTCCTCATGAGCCAGCACCTCAATCGATGAATACCAGGTACCCTCCAATTGCTGGTCGGGTGGTAGTCCTCGGCAAGTGATGTTCTCCAGAAAGCACAGGTCTCAGCCAACGGTCGGCGAGCTCATGGTTCCCAAATGCTTGTTGATAAGTTAGAAAGCTTCCTCGAAGTTTGTAGACAGGCGTAACAATCTACTCCGTTCGGCCAAGGTCGGAGTGTGTGTTCCGGAGAACATCCATGTGAAGTCGAGGTTACCTTATTGAAACGCTGTCCAGGATCCAGCGGAGCCAAAGCCGGCAGGAGCGTCGACTGTCACCGCGCTTTCCTCACGACCGAACGAATCTTGCTATGGAACAAAAAATGAGCGCGCAACGCATGGAGATTGGCAAAAGATTCAGAAGGAGCAAAACAACTCCCCCGCATAGGGTCGAACTATGAACCTCCCGATCGTTGTCCTCAAACGAGGATAACAGTCGAACGCGCTAGCCAATTGCGCCACGGGGGAGTAGGATGATCGCGCTAGCCAACTTGACTGTGCCGTGGTAGGGCTGACTATTTTGATCGTATATATACCTAAGATAACATGCAGCAGCAAGCATGTTGAGTTTCATCAACGTCAAGCAGGCTGAACTCGCAGATAGAAGGATATGCTAAGCAGGCGTACATGCAAGTGAGCAGATATGCCATATACTCGTTCAGATAGTGTGGGTGGACAAGCTAGATAGTCCGACAGGCGGGATACTAGAGACCCCTAATAGGAGTATGGGCGAGGTAGCAACACATGGACAGGCGAGTAGGCGAGATGTGTACAGGTGAGATGGCGAGATATGTACACGTAATTTGGACAGCCATGGGCAGATCAGTTGGCGAGACATGGACAGATAAGTTAGAAAGACATGTACAGGCAAGTTGGCGAGCCATGTGTAGCCAAGCTAGTAAGAAATGTGCAAATAAGCGAGCAAAACATCACAAGTGGCCGTGGGGGTCCTGGTTGGATCGGTCCACCGTCCAAAATCACCTATCAGCCGTTCTCTCAGTCTGACACCCGCGCACCATGCCACTCACGCAGCAGTCCTCTCCATCAACAGCTCGAGACTGACAGTGATCTCTACAGCTCATATCTCGAACAGATCCCGTCTAGGATACAACATCGCCACCCTCGCCGCATCTCCCGCCAAAATCGTCCCCTTCCCACCCGCCATCTTGATAACAGATCCGTCTTTGCGCAAAATCACCGGCATGAATCGGTCGCCGAAAACATCGCTGGGATAGATCATCTGGGAACACTAGTTTAGTCCACATCTCGAGGTGTAGCAGAGTATAGGAACCTTGGACGTACGATGGAGTCAACCTCAAAGGGAGTCGACCAAAGCAGTTGGTCGACCTCGCCATAAGGTGGTGGGTGGGCAAGCCAATTTCTCGCGGAAAAGTGGTACTTCTCAGCGATGGAGCGATTCGTGCAGCTGGGAATCGTTAGTATCTTGGAGAGTAGAACCTGACGTATAGATGCACGTACGCTTGTTCGATCGTGTCTTGATTTCCGTAGGCCCAAATTCTGTACATGACCTCCTCGAAGTCGGGGAGGTGATCACAGTAAAAGTCGATATGTTCAGCAGCGTCGGGACGGCTGTGTTCGTGGGCGAATCCAATGGCGTCTGGTCGTGGTCATAGTCAGTACTCCCCCACATTGAAGCTCGCCTGTTTGCTACGCAACTCACGACCCAACTCATGCGCCATGGCAATCGCGTCTTCCTCCTGTACGCCTCGTGGCCCGTCGCTCCGTCCATGTTGCCTTCGAAAGTCTATCGTGTGATAAGCGTCGTCGCCAAGATATCCCACGACGGTGAAGCTGCCTATGCTGTACGGATTCGGCTCGTCCGTCACGTCCTCGATCTGCAGCGCATCCTCGCTGACGTTCGGATCAGAGCAGAGATGGTGGTCATCGGGACTTCTCGGTAGTTGATCTGGGATGATTTGAAGAGCAGATTGAGAGATGGCGAGGTCCCACTTCTTGATGGCAGCGGTGAGCAGCGCTGAGAGGGTGTCATAGTCGGACTCAGCGACGAAACAGTAGCGGACGGGCTGGACGTTGAGAGCCGTGACGGGCCATGTAGATTTGATCCGAGGCTTTCCAATAGGAGGACCGATCAGGTACCATCTCAGGTCCCATCTCAGCATGGCTAAGCCGTCGGATTGTGGGAGGTAAAATATCAGGGGATAGCAAAGAATGCAGAGTGCAAGGAACAAGAGAACGAAAAGGTTCATAGTCGTCTGTCGTCGTCGATGACTGATGAGATGCATGAAACGCACACTCGCGCCGGCGTCGTCTTATAGCTGTTCGAACGGCCGATGTTTGCTCAGAGAAACGACTGGCAAAGACAGTATTGTGTCTTCCATATCAAAAGTCTTAGTGAAGCTTTTGGTAATGTCTGGAATCAACGAGGCGGCCAGCGAGCGGAACTTCTTCAATTGCATGAGCGAAACTCGGGGTATCGAACGATATCAAGATCTGGAAACTGTACACATCAGCGCGGAAGCTCTCACCGTCCACGGCATCCTACGCCATTGCACCACCTAAATTGTGCCACCCTTGAAGAGCTCTAGTTCTCCTCCCCCGGCGAGAGCTTCCAGTACCACCAGCTGGCTCGGAATGCTGTGCATCTCTGCCACACAAACCGCCCTCATTGTTCCGCTCAAATGACAGCAAGCCACCGACTGTTTTGTCAACATTGGCGACGACCATCTCTGCGCCTCCATCAATCAGCGCCACGCCCGCAATGGACCCGAAGAAACGAATCTCTTGCCACATAGCAAAGCTTCCGCCGTCATAAACTCTGACGACATCGTCGTTCTCGGCCACGACCAAGGCGCCGTTGTCGGTGAAGTTCAGCGATCGTGCGCACGACATTGCTGTATCCAGAACTCGCGAAGGCTGCGACCAGTTCCTGGTATCCCACACGACCACTTTTCCATCTTGAGCTGCGGTAGCCACGTTGCGGCCGTCTTGCGACCAGGCACACGCGAAGCCATGGTCGGCATGCTCGCGTAGCGTCACAAGAGGAATGCCCTTCTCTGCATCGGTGATGATCGTCTCGCAACTGTCGCCGACCAGTGCACGAAGACGTCCATCGGCAGAAGTGGCAGAGCAATTGATGGCGGTAGAATAGGAAAAGGTATCAGTGAATTGTAGACGTCGAACGTCCATCAGACGGACCTTGCTATCATTCGAGCAGAAGGCGGCGCGAAGACCGCCAGAGGTGCGATCGGTGTAATTGTGGATATGGGTGACCAGTCCATTGTAAGCATGAGTGACCATTCCTTCCGCGTGAGCTCCGTTCCTTTCCGCGCTGAGGTCGAGCATCGCAAACTCTCCTTCGAATCCGCCGGCAAACAAGACTGCATCGGATCGGTATGACGAAAATGACATGCGTGGTGAAACAGACAAGCAGGTGATGCGGAGTCCCGGAGCACAGTTCATCGGCCTGGAAAGGTTCATTGCAGTCTCGCTATGCGTCGGACAGGCCAGCGAGGCGCGCATGACTTTGCTGCCGGTTGCGTAATACACATCGTTTCGTCCACTGGCGGCCAACACGCTGCGCAATTGGTAGTGGCTGAAGCTGGCCTTGTGTTGCGACACGAATGATCGGAACTTGTAGTGCGTCTCACCATGACCTGGAGGCGACGGAGGCATTGCTGTCTGAGTCTCGGCAAAATCGGGATGTATCCCAGAGGGATGTAGTAACGACCGAGCATAGGTCACTTGTTCTCGTAGACCGCCCGCATGAGGCCATGCAATACCCTGCATATCGCCATCTCCTGATAGAAAGGCTTTCCTGGATACAACGTCCGCTGCTTGCCAATTTCCATCAGATGCAAGTTGGCCCGAGCCAAAATTGGAAAAGCGTCTGTCGCGCATTGATCGCAGTCTACACGAGTCCATGAAGTCGACAAAGTCATAGCTCCGTTGCGGATCATCCACCGCAAGGATATCATCGTCTGTGTGGATATGCAGAGAATCGTGTCGCTCGAGAGGTGATATGTCTGCGGCCGAAGTGCCCGCGGGCGCTGCAGAAAGCGATTGCCGTGAAAAGCGCCTCGACCCCGGGCGTAGATTCATGGTGGCTTCATGTAGTGTAGGTAATTGTAAGACCGGTCCTGCCCTTGGCGTAGGTCTCGGAACTTGGGAAACGTCAAGAGGAGCAGCTAGATCAAATTGGTGGTCCTCATCAGCCGAGTCGCCATCCAGCGCAAGGCGCATGCGTCGACCATCTTCTTCCTCCCAGAGGTCCCTCGTCAGCGGCCTCGGATGGTGCGCCCGTCCGTTGCCGGTGACATTAGCATTAGAAGGACCTGCCTCTTGAGTAGCAGTCGGAATCGCTTCCAGAATGTCCAATTGTCCAGGTGTGGCTCCATGGTTATGGTCTGGTCCAAGTGGAACTCCACCGGTATCATCGGAATCGTAATCGTAATCGTAATCGTAATCGTAATTGTATGCATCGTGTTCGTCATCATTCAAGGCATTCTGAGAGTACTCGGACTGTACAGGCGGTCGTGAAGCTTCCGTGCGAGTTGCAGCATACGAAATTGATCCAGGCGCAAACAAGGTCGATGATCCAGTCGGGCAGAAGGTTTGCTCATCTATGCGAGCGACATATGCATATTGACTGTACATGCTGTCAGTATCCTTCCGGCGTGTCCTGGCGGTCTTTGATCTTGTCTTGAATGGCGGACGGGAAGTCTTCGCAGGCTGGCGTGGGCTATTAAAATAGTAGATATCGGCCATGACCCTGTGCAACGGCACCTTTTCGCAGAGCGCAGTCTGTCACGATCCAGCCAGAGGTCCGCCAGAGAAATGTTTGTGTTCTCGTGAAAGTGTCTAGACGGTCAGCAAGGACGCTGGGTCGGGTGGAGCAGCCCGCTGCTATTTCGACAGGAACAAATGTACCGCGGCCACGGCGCAGGAGTCGTCGCCTTTGGAGTCAGTGAGCCGTACTTTTCGCACTTAGGGCAGTCGGCGGGAATCCATGCAGGCGGCCGACCAAGCAGGGTTCACAAAACGTGGGCAGATGTTGCCGACAGGTGTTGCACACGAGTCCCGGTGCGAGTCACGAGGGCACAAAGAATAGACCGAGTGTTGTGTATACCGGTGATGATGGAGGATGAAGAGTGAGGTCGGGACCTGCGTTTGGAAGCAAGGAAAGCACGTCTGTCGTAAATCACAGCTCGTCGTTCCCGCCGGCGCATGAAGGCGCTAGATAAGTAGTGCGGCTCAGTGCGCAGGGGACCGGGGTGGCCAGCAAGGTTTCGAGGCCACTCAATGGAGAGGAGAAAACCCGCCGCGGGGGAAAGTGCAGGTGATGGATATATCCACTGCGGCAAGGGAGGGAGAAGGGACTCGAGAGATGAGGTGAGGTGATGTCGATGGTGGGCAGAGACGGCGCAAGCGAGGCTGAAAAAGACTCGAGGTGGATGGTCCGGCGTCATCGCATCAACGGGAGCGGGAGGGGAAGGGGACTGCCAGGGGAGAGGCATTTCGACGGCGAACCGCGACGACAGGACGACACTCCGCCACTTCCCATCCAAACGCACACACACCAAATGCACATGGCATGCAGGTGAGACGCTGATCAAGAGGAGAAGAAAGGCGCGGGTTAGCAGTGACAGCTGCAGGCGGCGATACGTCCCTCGTCTTCCCGCCAGATTCATGCAGAAACCTCATTGCATTGCAGTCTCATCATAGCACACGCTCGTCCTGCTTGATGTCGGACGTCGGTCGCCTCACGAGGCATGAGACTGCTCGTGCTGCCTTCATTTCGACCGGCGAATACCACTCCACCTCGCTTAGAGCAGCGATACGCACGAAGCACCCACGCGAGAGCAGTCGCACATGGCTGATAACGGCGACAAGGTGGCATCGTCCGCCCTCCCTATGTCCCGTACGGAAGGCGTGCGTCGTCCTACGACACCACTCGCTGAGCTTCTCCATCCCGCTCTGCCGCTTCGAGCATCCACTGCACAGCGATCCTGGCTCGACGCCTCTTTCCGGCGAGTTGCAGCTGTCACAGTGCATGCTCGAGTGCCGCTCGCGTGCTAGAACACGTCTGGAAACCATTAATCGGGGAACATCGCGTCCTGAACTGTTCTGCACTCTGCGATGGAGCACTCTCTGCGAGATGATCACTGATCGGAGACGTGGGAGTTTATGCATGACTTTGTCGTCGCACAGCTTCCTGCACCGCCAATGAATGCCTTGGCTTGTCGGTCCGGCCGGTGTGGCAAGGACTGCGCAAGACTTTCTGCAAGATTCTCAAGGCCGCACAGCAGCACAGGCGAGTCTATGCAGACTGTACACCTCCCGCCGGGACTGCCATGATCGGGCATGACACGATGACAGCACGCTCAATATAAACCTGCCGTGGAAGCGCGAACACGAGCTACGATGTTCTCTCCAACCTTCTGTACGTATTCCCGCAGTGGCTGACGTTCTATAGTATCGCCACGAGGTCTCGATCGCACGAAATATCTCGCGTGAACATCTCCACCCGGCTTGCCCGCTCTCGTGTTGAGTCTCCACTTTCCACGGTTTACTCAAACAAGAACCCCACTCAGAACTTGCAGGCTCCATGTGCTCGAGAGTGCTTCGTCGCACAGGAGTCAGAGCACTTGTCATTGAGTGTCCATTCGCAATGCCTCGTGTAGCGTCGATTGTGACACATCGCACAGACGTGAAGACTCCTGTCCTCTTGTCGTCTATCAAAACACACCGCTTCGCTCTTGCTCCAGGCCGGCGGTATTTTGGTACGAGAGGAGACTTCAATGTTGTGCATCGAGGTAGCACTCAGCACCTTGTCTTGAGACGAGTGCAAGACTGATATCTGGGATAAATTTTGGCCACACGGAAAGCTCGCTGAACGACTGCGCGAGTGACTCGAAGGAAGTACACGATTTCGGCATGTCAGGATATCTGTTCCTTGCTTGACGAAAGGCAATTGCGGTGCCGCACTGTGCAATGTTGGTATCGACGAATGGCCAAGGTGAGCAACGCTCGTTCACTGTTCGGGAGAGGAAGACTGTGGCCGCTTTGAACAAATACTTGGTCCTACTTTTCCTTCCATCCTTCTGTGACTTCGAACTTCCTCGTGGAAATGACACTGAATTCCTTCCTACGACTGCTTCTCCTCTCTGCCTGTGTCTTCACCCTGCCGCACATTCGTCTTCGGACCCACGAACCACTTTCTAGCACTGACCACATACCAAGTCATCACCAACCCCATCGGACTAAAGTAGATCAAGCATGTCCAATTCATGGTCTGCAGCGTCAAGTCCGGAAGTGCAACAGCAGGGAAACAGAAAAGGAGTACGAGCCAGATTGCCACAGCGGCGAGATTGATCGGGATTGAGAAGGTCCCAAGATGCCAGGGTCCACGCACGAAACGCTTGCGGCCGGAAAGAAGCTTGAGAATGATGGGCGCTGTGAACGAGGTGTATTGTGCGATGGCCCCTGTCATTGAAAGTCTGCGCGTTAGTGATGGAGTCATGGTGCCGTTGAAAGAATTGACAGTCGGGTAGAAGAACGAGACCTACCCATGGTGAACACGGCTCCAATCGTGATCGGCCCGGCGAACATCAACAAACCCAATAACGCCGCGAGCGCCACCACCAACCAAGTAGCATTGACGGGAGTCTTCGTCCGACGGTCGATCTTCGCCCACCACCTTGAACCAGGCAGTGCACCATCTCTCGAGAATGCAAACAAGACCCTCGTCGCAGTGATGGCACATCCAGTAGCCACGGAGAACTGCGCGACGATGGAGAGGCCGATCAAGGCGAGACTAGCCTTTGATCCGAGGACTTGCAGACACAGGCTGGCAAACGGCTGACCGTATTGTCCACTTACGACATCGGGAATGTCCTTGACTGTGTACGCGATGACCAGGATGATGGCCCAGCCGAGATACAAGCCCGACTGTGCGGCCATGACGATCGCTCGCGGGCTGGCTATGGCTGAGTTGCTGCATTCTTCTGCGAGGTGGACAGGAGCATCGAAACCTGCTAGCGTAATTGAATAAGGGTAGCCGAAGCTATCACTATGTCAAAGAACATGAAATAATGGTCTCCGGATTGGGAAAACAATAGTAAGGTTTACCTTGTCGTCAGCGTAGACAGCCATCTAAACCTGAGACCTTCGAGGCTCTCATTACCATTACTACCTGCCCTGCCACTGTTCAAGTAGCGTATACGTAGCAGTGAGGAAGCCCATTATGGTCGCCCATGGGGTAGGCCAGGCAGTACCAGTGGTGAAAGTGGTCCAGACGTCGTGGGAGCTGTTGGTCTTCGGTGTGTTGATGGAGCCGAGCGGGAACCAGATGATGAAGATGATGACGATGAGGAGATTGAAGACTGTGCCGAAGACGTTGAGTCTGCCGATGAATTTGGTCGACTGCATTGCGACGAGGCCCTCAATCGCAAGAAGCAGTAGGAATAGGAGGTAGATATGCCAACTCGTGGGTACGTAGGATGGGTTAGCGATGGAGCCACAGGTCAGGATCATGGAGGCTAGCATTACGGGTCAATGCTTCATTGAACTAGATGGTGATGCAACGGGAAAATATACCCATAGCGTAATTCAACGAGGATGGCGCGGTCAAGTAGCGGAAGATGTCAGACCATCCCACAAACCAACTGCATGCCGGTCCCCAACCCTCTGGCGCCAATATCGCTGCGGCGTAGTATAGTCCTCCTACAGTCGGCATGCTAGAACACAGCTTCGCCATGCTCAGCGCGGTAAATTGAATCATGGTGGTCGCAATCAGCCACCCCCAGACTGTGCCTGCAATGCCCGTATAGCCAAGACTGAATGAGATGGTGGAGGCAATAGAAGGGACGAGACCGAGGACGGAGAAGGCGACCGCGAAGGACTCAAGGAGAGTGAAGTCTCTAGAGGTGGTCTTCATTAGACTCGAGGCGCTGCTTGCATGTGTTGACTAGTCCGTACCTCCTGAATTCTGGTCTGTCGCAAGAGACTTGCCGTCAGTTTCGTCAAAGGCGTTGTTGTGATGGGCGCCCGTAGCAGATGAGCGGCGTGCAAAGCCAATGTGGGAGACTACATCAACCTGTGGCAAAAACAGATCCTTCATACCGTGTATTGGTAGTCGTGGCAGTTATAGTATACTGTGGTCTATCGTCATGAAGGCACAAAGTAAGCTCGCTCGATCGCTTCCCTCGGCGACTCCCACGCCAGCCAGTCTGATCTTGTTGTCCTGTTCGAGTGTCAATTGAGAGCTGAAGCTCGATATGCAACAGCAAGTACTCACGGTAGTAGTCCCATCCCGTTCACTTTCCAGATGCCCAAGGCTAGCGCTAGCATGTTGCATCCAACGAACGCCAGTTTGACCATGATCATCTGCTGTTTGATCCCATCGCTCTCCAGTCTCTGAAATGTGCCTTGAATTCCAATCACCGCCAATATTGGTCCCTTGAACAGCATGAAGACCATCATGATGCTGAATATCTGCAGGCTGTTCCCTGACATGTACATGCCAATGGCGCTCATCGGCAGCTGTTTGGCTGGCGCAAGCGCAATTTCCCATGCCTTTTTCAATTTCAAAGTGTCCATCTGTTCGGGCGTCGGCGGTTTGCGGGCGGTTACGGCGGTTTTGTTCGACTTGTTGGATGATTTGACGACTTCTGAAGATGTGAATCCAGGCGGATCCGCGAGCTTGAGGGACTTCGATTTCGCGAGCGGCACGGCGTTGAGATCGACCAGCCATTGCGGCGGCGGTGCGGGAGAGTTCTGCGAGGCCATGGTGCTGATGGCTGTGTTTGTGATGGTGATGCTACTCTCACGTTGCGAATGATCGAATGTTGTCTACAGCGCAACGCCATGCCAAGAAGACTTCGCGACTTCGCCAGACGACGGAGCTTCCGAAGTTGAAGGTGCTTAACGCCGGGAGACCTCGCTGTTGAAGATAGATATTGGTTCACGACCACGACCTCTACGCGCATTACCTCCTCTACGAATCTGTCCATCCAAGTGTGTTCTGTCTGTATACCGGAGCAGGCTCCAACCCGAAACAGCCCACCCATACAACAATCGATCCGCCCCGCTAGCCACCCAGACCAGGAACCCCCCACGCGCATACACGAACAGTCCATGCAGGAAAGCAAAAGCTAGGTGATACAAACGGCCGCTGGGCAGCGAGCCAGTATGAGTTCTTCAACCGGACAAGATGCGAAGTTCTTCGCCAGGGTACGTCCACAATCTCGACAATTTCCACACCGGACAGCATGTCCTCCTACATCCGTTCAGAAAACAAAGCCACGGCATTGGCTCACAGTGGGTGTGATCCACAGGGAAAGGTCGCCGAGCTCAAGTTGGAGCTCAATTCCACCGGCGGCAAAAAGGACAAGAGCTTCATGACGAAGCGCATAGCGTTGAAGAAGATCGTGGCCAACATGACAATGAGCAACAACGACATGATTGCGCTCTTTCCGGACATTGTTGGTTGTATGGGTATTCAGAACCTGGAGATCAAGAAGATGTGAGTTAGAGTCAGGCATGGGGCAACGGAACAGGGGCGGACAGTCGTGGCCCACGGGAAATGCTGAAGCTCAATCAGGTGTTTCCTATACTTGGTCAACTATGCGCGAATGAAGCCAGAAATCGCCTTGAAGGCACTGCCTATACTAACAGCGGTATGTATGCTCTTCACTTGGCTCCTAAACTGTGCTAACATTATAGACAGGACCTTGAGGACAACAATCCTCTCATGCGTGCGCTTGCGCTTCGCACGCTCTCGTACATTCACGTACGCCAGTTTGTGGAGGCGACTATCGATCCCCTGAAGCATTTACTCAAAGATTTGGATCCATACGTACGGAAAACAGCAGCATTTACAGTCGCAAAAGTCTACGATCACGACAAGCAGTTGGTCGAACGAAGTGATCTTATTGATAGACTCAATTCGATGCTTCGAGATGAGAATCCCACCGTCGTTTCTTCCGCTCTCGCAGCGCTGATGGATATTTGGGAACGGAGCGAGAGCATCAAGCTCACCATTGATTACGCAAACGCAAGCAAGATTGTTCAAATATTGCCAGACTGCTCTGAGTGAGTACTGCAAGACACATAAGACTGCACCATGCTAATACCTGACAGGTGGGGCCAAACATACATTCTCGAGGCTCTTACCTCATACGTTCCTCAAGACACCCAAGAAGCCCAACTCCTGGCCGACAGAATAGCTCCGCGTCTGTCACATACCAATTCCGCGGTCGTCCTGACCTGCATACGCGTCATGCTATACCTCATGAATTACATCGATTCTGATCGAGCAATCGCCGGTCTCTGCGCTAAGCTGAGTCCGCCGCTCGTCACTCTTCTCAGCAAAGGACCCGAAATCCAATACCTAGCCCTTCGAAACGCTCTTCTCATCCTCCAGCGCCGGCCGGAAGTCCTCCGGAACGATATTCGAGTGTTCTTCTGCAAATACAACGACCCGATCTATGTCAAAGTAACCAAGCTGGAGCTCATCTTTATGCTGGCCACGGAGAAGAATATTCGTGAAGTCTTGACAGAGCTGCGAGAATACGCGACAGAAATTGATGTCCACTTCGTCCGCAAGTCAGTCCGTGCGATTGGCAAGCTAGCCATCAAGATTGAGCCGGCAGCAAAATTGTGCATATCCACCCTGTTGGAGCTGGTCGCTACGAAGGTCTCCTACATTGTCCAAGAAGCCACCGTCGTGATTCGAAATATCTTCCGAAAATACCCCAATCAATACGAAAGCATCATCTCCACGCTCTGCGAAAATCTCGATTCTCTGGACGAACCCGAAGCAAAAGCTGCCATGATCTGGGTCATTGGTCAGTACGCCGATCGAATAGACAACTCGGAGGTCCTTTTGGAGGACTTCCTCGACAGCTGGGTCGATGAACCTCACGAAGTGCAGCTCGCACTCCTCACAGCCACCGTCAAACTCTTCATTCAACGCCCGACGAAAGGCCAGGACCTCGTGCCAAAAGTTCTCAAATGGGCGACAGAAGACACAGACAATCCGGATCTCCGCGATCGAGGGTACATGTACTGGCGACTTCTCAGTAGCAACCCCACGGCAGCAAAGAGCATTGTTATGGGTGAAAAGCCTCCAATTACCGCAGAAAGCGAGAAGCTGGATCCTGTCACATTGGAAGAGATGTGTCTTGTGGTCGGCACTCTGGCAACGGTATATCTCAAGCCAGTCCATACTGTCTTCAGATCCGCTCGTCCGCGCCGGCTACAAGATAGTCCCGCCCTCCAACGTGAGAAGCTGCCAAGCTGGCAGACCACTACGAAGCTCGTTGCGCCGGACGCGCAGGCCGCAACAGGCGTGGTGCAGAACGGGAATGATGTGCTGGATGAGGCGGATGCGTACTTCTCCAGCATCAACAACCAGACTGTGGGTAGTGATGTTTTCGCACATAGTCCTATTGGAGGAGCCATGGGTAATGCGGGACAGATGTACGTGGTCAACCAAGGTCAAGGGCTGGGGACTATGAATACGACGCAGCATGCTCAGAACGGGGAGGAAGATCTGTTGAGCTTTTGAATAGCAGCCAACTGAATTATACTTTCCGCATGTGTGAGGTACCATTTGGCTTTTGCATGCTTCCAAGTACGTGACGTAGGTAGTCGGGGTCGAGGTCATGAAGTGTGACTTACATGTCGGATCACAGCGGCGGACCGGTGGACTTACTCGTACAGGTAGACTTAGTCTAGCAGTACAAGTAAGTTAGCAGTACAAGTACCGCGAGTTGTGCAGGTAAGTCTACAGGTACTGCAGTAGGACGGCTTAATAGGTGTACAGGTCAGCGTACAGGTCAGCGTACAGGTCAGCGTACAGGTCAGCGCACAGGTCAGCGTACAGGTAAGTTAGTAGTACAGGTTATTTAGTAGTGCAAGTAAATTAGCGGTACAGGTCTCTTACCAGTACAGGCAAGTTAGCAATATGGTCACTCGGCGGCACGGTCAAGTTAGCAGTACATGTGAGTTAGCGGTGCGGCTAATTGCCGGTGCGGTCAAGTTGTGGTACAGATACTGTAATGTAGCAGTGCATGTCACATGAACGGACAGGCTCGAGCGGACAGCAAACTCCGTAGGATAGAGAGTTTTGCGGGCATGTAATATAACGTAGGCTGCATCCCACAGTAGTGTAGCCTTGATCACCCATCTACATCTCCACCTTCCCCTGTGTCGGCATATCCTCCACCTCCTTCTTCGCCTCCCTAAAGCCCCCATAAAGCTCCTCGCTCTCCTCTCCCTCATCCGCGAAAGCCGGCAAGCCAGCATACTTGTTGATCCAGTTCAGCACGACCTTGTGCCACAGTAGACTATTCTCCGGCTTCAAGACCCAGTGGTTCTCATCCGGGAATGTCAACAACTGACTGTCTACACCACGTGCCTGCAGTACGTTGAATGCAGCGAGTCCTTCTCCGATGGGCAGACGGTAGTCTTTGGAGCCGTGTATCACAAGCTGAGGAGTCGCCCAATTGGAGAAATGTTCCGAAGGATCCCACTTGCGCCAGGCGGATGTTGTGGTTTTGCCAAAGTTCTTCGTTATCTCAGTGCCGGCCTTTGTGGAGTTGGACTCCCAAGGCACGCCGAGATCGTGGAGGGGGAAGTACAATTCTTCGGTGGAGAACTGGCCACCGGCGAAACTGGTGATGCCGTCGTGGCATACGATGGCTTTGAATTTGCGGCCGAGAGGGTGGCCTTGGATCCTACAACGGATGCGGTCAGTATCTGCTTGCTTGCACGTCTTATAAGGTTCAACTTACCAGTTCATCATGTAGCCGCCGTAAGAAGCTCCAAGCGCGACCGCTCGGTCATTGTCCGCTTCCGGCATATTCTCTCCGACCCATTCGAAAGCCTTGACGAGGTCGAGATAGGAATTTCCACCCCAGTCCCCGCAGACGGCATCGGTAAAGGCTTGACCATAGCCTGTGGAGCCAGTGAAGTTAGGCGCGATACAAACGTATCCTTGCTCTGCAAAGACGGCAGGATTCCATCTTGTTGACCAGCTATCTCCCCAAGCGCCCTGCGGCCCGCCATGAATCAAGTACGCAACGGGGTAACGTTTTTTGCTGTCATAGTTGCTCGGCTTGATGACCAAGCTGTGCACTTTCTCGTTGACCTTTGGGTTGCTGGCGGGTGTCCAGATGGATGAAACTTGGCTGTGGTGCAGATTTAATTTGCTGCCTTCGCCTGTGTTGGAGTGCGACCAGACCTGAAGATCACTCGTTCCAACAGAAGTCTTGGAGTAGTCAAGTATGCCGTAGAAGGAGTTGTCGGTGATCGAGCTTCCAGAAAAGAAGATCTGGCCGTTCGCAAGCGGTTTGACATCGCTAATGTAGCGATCCCTGGTCAAGGCAACGATCTCCCTGGATGTTGGAGTGATCAGGTACGCCTTGCCGGTGCCCACATCTTCTGCTGTGACCACCAACGAGTTGCCATCTGCTGTCCAGCTGACAGATTGCGGACTCCGATCCCAAGTCTCTGCGCATGCGGTTGGAGTCGCCTTCAGAGGCACGGTCTCTTCTGCACCGAGACCTCCGACGATCAGGATCCGGTTCTTGTCTGCCTCGTACCCGTTGATCTTCATGCTGAGGAGTGCAACATTTTTGCCATCTGGGCTGAAGACCGGGGAGCCGCATGCGCCTTCGAAGCCCGGCAGCTCGATATGCTGTGGCTGACGAGATTTGCCACTGTCCCATGAGTCCACACGCACGAGGTAGAGATTGCACTTCGTGTTCAGTGCAGGATTCAGCTCCGGATCCTTTGCTACGAAGACAATACCGAGCTTTCCGATCGTGAAGTTGTCTGTGCCACCAAATGGGGCAATTGGCGATTCCAGTCCAGTGTTCGCCAGGGCATTGGTGAGCTTGCTGACCTCGTACTTTGCAGAGCTTGATCCCCGCGTGAGTCTGCCATACCAGATGGCATTTCTCTCCTTTCCCAACCAGTGATCCCAGTGCCTGACCATCAACGAGGTGTAGAGTCTTCCGGTCGCTTGCGTCTTCTTGGCAGTCTCGGGATTGTAGAGTGTCCCGTCCGGATATGCTTGAGCAGAGAGAGCAATGGCAAAGTCGTTGTCGTCCAGTCGATGGACTTGCAGGTTGCCGGCCGCGGCGTGAACCTTGCCTGCAACATAATGGCTGTGACCCAGCTTTGAGCCTTCTATGACTTTGCTGACACTCGCCACATACACGCTGGTTGTACCGTCTTTCTCGGATTGAAGACAGGTGAACTCGTCCTCGTCTAGCCAGTTCAGATCACTGATATCGTCATCCTTGGCGAGCTGATGGCTTTCGCCTGACTTGACGAACAGTACACGCAGCTCAGTGGACTTCTTGTGCGTTTCGAAACTGTATGTTGAAGTAGTGTAGAGGACTGCAGTTCCGGAAGAGTTCGGCACTCCAGCGCATCGTCGAGGAGCGCTCAGCAGGACCTGAGGCGTGAACTTGCCAGCTTTCTGAACCATTTTGGAATCAGGCATACAATAGAAGCGACGAGTTGGCAGTGGTATTGCGAAACTCGTGAACCTTGAGGGTTTAAGAGGGGCCGATCGAGCTATGCTGCTATACCTGAGAGCTATGCCCGGAAAGGAAGGTCGCATGGGTTTTGAGGACAATCCTTCGTCAAGACAGCCGTTCACAGAAGAGCACAGGAGAATGGAGAGTCTCGGAGATAGTTTTCGCAGATACCCGGGACAAACGTGGCATCGTCGTTGATCTCATGAGGTGCAGGGCAGCCAGCATTGCTGATTCATCTTCGCGACGGACTCAGCTCCGTGAAACGTCGGCGCGGATCGTCTTTAATCCGAGACAACGTGACGTCCCTCGTTGCTAGGGGAGTATTTTGGGGTGTCGCAAACAAATTGAACAACATCCGCCTCACAAGTACAAGTACATTACCCTTTCGGCGGAAACAATCGTTATTGTACCATGTGCATCTGAGTGAGACATCGCGACCCAGAAACATCCACTGCGGCTCATTCTGCCCAACATCAGTATCAACACACCTGTCAACCGCTTCGACGATGCAATAAACGACGACCACACGCATTCCGGACCTCACATTCCACCACACTCGCTAAAGCGATATGGCCGGACCAGGCACACCGCGGGGTGGCTACGGCCCACCGCCCAGCTACGATGACAATGAAAACGATACTCCGAACAACGGTCATGGCGCTACGATGCGCCTGTTGACCAACAGAGATGGGAGTCCGTACCAAGCGTCAGTATCCTCACCTAACGCGCAAAGTCCACCCAAGCGGCCTTCGCCTCACGACCTGTTCATGAGAGCTCAAGAACGTCTCAACTCCTTCCACTCCAATCCTCCTTCTCCCACTCCTATTGGAGACCAGTTCCAGCCTGAGATCCAGATCCCGGCACCACCGCATCACCAGACCCTAGACCTTCCCCAAGACGAGCTCGCCTCCCTCCTGCGCGACGTAGAGAGCGACTTGTCAGCCTCCGCTGCCCTCAATCCTGCATCTTCTGCGCCTAGGACAAAGAGACACAGAGTGCACTTCCAACGCAAAGATCCTGTCCCAGAAGCAAAGGGCCATCAAGTCTTGCCGGACGACAAAAGCTCACACGAATCGTCCAACAGATCTCAAAGTCCCACACGACGTGCAGTCCCAGCCTCCACACAGTCACACTCCCGGGAACCTTCGATCTTGGGCGATGTACCAGACATGCCTCCCCGAGACATGCCCGCTCCGGCTTACGATCCGTACCGACCTTCCTCGCGGGCATCGCAGTCTCCTACGAAGGTCTTTGGCACGCCACGAGGTTCGAGAGACTATGCACGTCCGCCAGCTGTAAACGTTCCGTACGAGCCAGCAGACATCAATGGCATTCCACGCCCGGGTACTCCATCTTCACAATACGGCGGTTCGCCAAAGCGACCTCTTCCGCCGGCACCGCTTTTCGCAGCTGGTAGGCCACCATCGATCAACACCGAACTGGAACCTGAGTCGACCGCGATTCCGATCGACGGGGACAATGATGATGTTTTCGGTCCTCCAACATCAGACTCTGATGTACAACGTCCGGATCTGACGGCTCGCGATAGTTTCGTGTCCGAGTCGGCCTCGACAGATGGAGACAGCTATTTCCCGAATGAGAAGGATGAAGAGTTATATGGCCCTGCACCGTCTGGCAAACATGAACGAAGAGGTGCAAGACAGGCGCAGATGGCGAAAAAGGAGGTGAAGCTCATCAATGGAGAACTGATTCTTGAGTGCAAGATTCCGACAATTCTATACTCTTTCCTGCCGAGACGAGACGATGTCGAGTTCACACATATGCGCTACACGGCGGTGACGTGCGACCCGAACGACTTTGTGGATCGAGGATACAAACTACGACAGAACATTGGACGGACAACGCGGGAGACTGAACTGTTCATTTGTGTCACGATGTACAACGAGAACGAACTCGACTTTACACGGACAATGCACGGAGTGATGCGCAACATCGCACATTTCTGCAGTCGTGCAAAATCCCGGACTTGGGGCAAAGATGGATGGCAGAAAATTGTGGTGGCCATCATTTCCGATGGACGTGCAAAGGTCCATCCTCGAACCTTGGATGCTCTGGCGGCGATGGGATGCTATCAATCTGGAATTGCCAAGAACGAGGTGAATCAAAGGGAAGTAACTGCGCACGTGTACGAATACACAACGCAAGTCTCGCTGGACTCCGACCTGAAGTTCAAGGGAGCTGAGAAGGGCATCGTGCCTTGCCAGTTGATCTTTTGCTTGAAGGAGAAGAATGCGAAGAAGCTGAACAGCCATCGCTGGTTCTTCAATGCCTTTGGACGCGCGCTCAATCCGAATGTGTGCATTCTGCTCGATGTGGGAACCCGACCAGGCGACGACTCTCTATACCATCTCTGGAAGGCTTTCGATCGCGACTCGAATGTTGCAGGTGCTGCTGGAGAAATCAAGGCCGCCAAAGGCCGTGCTTGGATGCAACTACTGAATCCGCTCGTGGCCAGCCAGAATTTCGAGTACAAGATGTCAAACATTCTCGACAAGCCACTCGAATCCGTCTTTGGATATATCACGGTGCTGCCCGGTGCCCTGAGTGCATATCGCTACCATGCATTGCAGAACGACGAAACTGGACATGGACCACTCAGCCAGTACTTCAAGGGTGAGACTCTTCACGGTCAAGAGGCAGATGTCTTCACAGCAAATATGTACCTCGCAGAAGATCGCATTCTCTGCTGGGAGCTAGTTGCAAAACGCAACGAGCGATGGGTGCTCAAGTACGTCCGCAAAGCCACAGGAGAGACCGACGTTCCAGACGCTGTCCCCGAGTTTATCTCTCAACGTCGACGCTGGCTCAATGGAGCCTTTTTCGCGGCCGTCTACTCTCTCCTCCATTTCAAACAGATCTGGCACACGGATCACACTATCGCCAGGAAGATTCTACTGCACATCGAATTTGTCTACCAATTTGTGCAGCTGGTCTTCACCTTCTTCTCCCTCGGCAATTTCTACCTCACCTTTTACTTCATCGCTGGCTCGCTCGCGGACAAAAAGGTCGACCCGTTCGGCCATGGCATCGGAAACTTCATCTTCATCATCCTTCGATACATCTGTGTCCTGCTCATCATGGTTCAATTCATCCTTTCCATGGGCAATCGACCTCAGGGTGCGAACCGCATGTTCTTGGCCTCCATTATCACATTCAGCGTTATCATGGTGTACAACACCTTCGCAGCCATATACATCGTCGTCAAACAGCTCAGCACGAAAACCGACATCTCCCTCGGTAACAACGTCTTCACGAACCTGATCGTCAGTACTCTGAGTACGGTCGGTCTGTACTTCCTGATGAGCTTTCTCTACATGGACCCTTGGCACATGTTCACCTCATCTGCACAATACTTCGCGCTACTGCCGTCGTACATTTGCACTCTGCAAGTGTATGCTTTCTGCAACGCCCATGATGTGACTTGGGGTACCAAGGGCGACAACGTGCAACAGAAAGATCTCGGAGCAGCCAAGACCTCGAAGAACGGTACTGTCGAACTCGACATGCCTTCAGAACAACTCGATATCGACTCCGGCTACGATGAAGCCCTGCGAAACCTCCGCGATCGCGTTGAAGTCGCCTCGCCGCCCGTCGCCGAATCGCAACAGCAAGAAGACTACTACCGCGCGGTGCGAACATACGTTGTCATCGTGTGGATGGTCTGCAACGCCATTCTCGCCATGGGTGTTAGCGAAATCTACAGCAACAAGGACGTCGGCAACAACTTCTACCTCAAATTCATCCTCTGGTCCGTGGCGTGTCTGGCACTGTTCCGCGCCATGGGCAGTACGGCGTTCTTGATCATTAATGGTGTCAATTCAATTGCTGAAGGGAAGATGAAGTGGAGCAAGGGTAGTGTTGGTTCGAGCAAGAGTGTCAGTGGGAGGAGTACTGGTAGCTGGACTTCAAAGATCAGTGCGCCGAGTTGGATGAGCAGTGGAAGCAGTTGGGTCAGTGGAAAGATGAGTTCGTTGGCTCCGAGTAGTATTGGCAGCTCGATCTCGAATCGATGAACGACGATTGTTGGGATGATTGTCTGATTGTGTTACGAAAATGCGAGGCGTTGGAAGGAGTCGGTCGATTTGAAGTACAGGATTCTACAGCCAACAGGAAATATTCCATGATGAGACTACAGCTGCAGATGGTCTTGCGGCCTACCAGCTATGAACGAATGCGATGCCTTTACAATTCGTCCACGTCCCTTCGCCTGGCTCATTTCTCGTCCGGCTCTCTCCCATACACAACCTGATTAACCAAACTTCCCAGGCCATGACTTCCAATTATCCGCACCTCATCTCCATCCTCCAACCATCTCGGCGGCACTCTACTAACCCCAATCCCCGGTGGCGTCCCCTGCATCACCACAGTTCCCGCCTCCAGCGTCGTCCCTCGACTCAGATGCTCCACAACCTCCGCGACTCCAAAGGTCATATCGTCTCCTCGCCCGTGTTGCAACACCTCTCCATTCACCTCCGTCCTGACCTCAACCATCCCCACATCAGACAACTTGATCTTCCGCGAAGACACAAGACATGGACGCATCGGTGCGAATCCATCGAAACCTTTGCCATAGCCCCACTGGCTGTTGCCGCCGGCAAACTGCCACTTGCGAGCTGTGACATCGTTGGAACACATGTATCCTAGAATGTACCTCTCGGCGTCGGCCTTGCACACGTTCCGGCATGTTTTGCCGATTACAAATGCCAGCTCCGCTTCGCAGTCGGCTTGGTTGTCAGTCGCTTGATGTGGGATGATGAGCGGTGCCGAAGGGACTCCGAAAGCTGTCGCTGGCTTAAAGAACAAAGACGGATAGGTTGGGATTGGTAGGGACATTTCTTTGGCGTGCAGGTAGTAGTTCAGCCCGATGCAGCGGATCGTGCCGATCTCAAAACGGGAGATGGGAGGGAGGAGACTCGCGATTGTGAGGATTGTAGATGTGAGGGTCAAGTCGAGGTCTAAGGGCGAGCTGGAGGTTGTGATGCGGACTTTGAGCGGTGTTGCGGTCGAGAGGGCGTCCCCAACTGTGAATGGTTTGAGTGTGCGAACGATGGAGCGGGAGACGTGTGAGTCGACTTACTGTCGAGGTCGGGATCGATGGGCTCGCCAATGTGTTCGAGGTGGTCCTCAACGGCGATGAAGCGGACCAGAATTCCAAGCCTGCACCGGAATGTTGTCAGTCTACGTCGCAGGCAATTGGTATGGACATGGAGATGCAACTCACTGCGATTCCTTCCATTGCCGGACAATATCGCCAGGCCTGATGGATACAATGTTCGTGAGTAGTTGGTTTCTTTGTCTTTGGACGTGGAGTTGCTGTAATTTATTCGGCGTCAATAGTGCTGCTTCGACCTCAGTCGGCCGAAGCGGGCCATCTACACTCTTTCGCCGAGCTTCCCGGCACTGTTGATCAATCCTTTGACGCGGACTGTGTCGAACGTTGGCCGCTTCCTCTCCACCGTTGTGCATTGCCCTACCGACCGCCAAGTCGTCGCGAGATTCGGCATGGTACAGCACGAGATAGCTCGATAGAGAGGCTTGGCTGCATCTTATACCGTATTCCAGCATATACAATTGTCTCACCGTCTTAAAGTCTGTGAACATCACACCCCGAAGAAACGACAGCGAAATGGGCATTAACGAAACGGAAGTGAATAGCTCAAGCAATTTGAGCGATCTCGAGATTGATCCGGCGAGGGAGAGGCGCCTCGTGAGCAAGCTGGATCTATGGCTGTCACCGATGATGATCTTGTTGTTCCTGATGTCCTACCTGGGTCGAAGTAATATTGGTATGAAGGCTTTGTGTGAACGGCACGATGTATGCTGACAAGCTGTGCAGGCAACGCAGCAATCGCTGGGCTGAACGAGGACCTCGACCTGGATGGCAACAAGCTCAATGTCGCAGTGACAGTGTTCTACAGCAAGTCAGCCCATGTCTGAAACGTCGACAGCTGCTAATGCGATTCTCATACAGTCACCTACATCGCTTTCGAGATACCGTGCTCTCTCATCCTCAAGAAAGCCCGTCCGTCTCCCTTGATTCCGTTCTTCGTGATCAGCTGGTCTGGTCGTCATCGGCAGTGCCTTCATGCAGAATTACGCTACGCTCTTGGCCACGCGATTTCTACTGGGTGCATTTGAGTCAGAATTATTTCCATGCCTCACCCTCTACAAGCCGTCGGAACAGGCCCAGAGAATCTTATACCTGTTCGTGGCGTCCGCTCTATCTGGCGCATTTGGAGGTCTGCTGGCATATGGACTGACCGGGCTGAGCGGTGTGCTGGCCGGCTGGAGATGGCTGTTTCTGGTTGAGGGTCTTATCTCGACTGCAGTGGGATTCGCTTGTCTTGCTCTTCTCCCAGACTCGCCAGAAACAGCATGGTGGCTGCATGAGGACGACAAGAAATTGATGCGATTCCGTCACCAACAAGTCTCCATCTACCAAGGGGAGAGCGAGATATTCGACCGGCAAGAGGTCAAGCTGACCTTCACCGATCGCAAGGTCTGGCTAAGCACGGCTTGCCAATTCTGCGCCAACACATGCTCCTTCGGCTTCAGCACATTCCTTCCGACTATAATCCGCGGGTTCGGTTTCAGCAGCGTCCGCACCCAGCTCCTGACGGTTCCGGTGTACCTGTGGGCATCCTTCTTCTACCTG
The DNA here is from genome assembly GCA_000983655.1 of Zymoseptoria brevis. Lineage (NCBI taxonomy): Eukaryota > Fungi > Ascomycota > Dothideomycetes > Mycosphaerellales > Mycosphaerellaceae > Zymoseptoria > Zymoseptoria brevis. The sequence goes on from JYJE01001285.1 coordinate 136,883, forward strand.
TCGATAGCATACTTCTCGGATCTGGTTCGCAGGCGTGCAGTCTTCATGGTTCCGTTGGCATTGGTCACCGCAGTGGGCTACTGCATAATGCTGGGCGTTGAGATGAGCAATACCGCCGTGCTGTACTTCGCAACGTATGTAACGGCCACAGGGATATATTGCTGCGTTGGCTTGAACGTAACCTGGATCAGCAATTCAAATGCTGGCTACTACAAGCGAGCGACTGCAATCGGACTGCAGCAGACCATTGGAAACAGCGCTGGGATCATGGCGGGCTAGATTTACCGGCTGAAGAATGGTGATGGCAGATATGTAATCGGACATGCCGTGAGCGTAGCTGCGATTGTCCTTGCTTCTGTCGGATATGCGACCATGTTCGGAGTCCTCGATCGGGTCAATAAGAGGAGAGAGCGAATGACCGAAGCCGAGAGGGCAGCATTGCTTGATGGCGGCGTGAAAGGCGACAGGCATCCAGACTTCCGATACACACTGTAGTCGAATACCTAAGGTTGCAAGACGGTGAACGCCATCAGTCCTCGAATTTTAGCGCCTGCTTTCGTGCAAGCTCCGCAACGCTGCTGTCCTCAACTTCCTGGATGAACTTGCGCATGACCTGCTTGACATACTCATCCGGCACACCCTCCTTGAGAGCATCCTTGATGCCCTTATTCATGCGGTAAACGTACTCTTTTCTGCTCTTGCTTGGTGTCGTGAGCTTGCGATTGATGTATACCAGCATATCGACCTTCTTTGGATCCTTGCCACGATCCGGCTTGTCACCATGCTTCGCCTCCCAGAGCTCGCACTCCAAGAGCTCCTTCGTATATGCGATAGGAACGCCCTCGTTCATATCCAGATCCTCCTCGTCTTCAGGCTCAAGTTGGTACACAAGACCCCAAACCTCTTGAGTGTAATCATGTTTGTACTCGGTAGTCTTGTCCTCGGCGGTTTTGATATTGGCGTAGCCACGGTCATAGATGAACCATTCGTATCCTTTCAGACGAGCAATACCGATGTATGTGGAGGTCGGGCAGCGCTGCCGCATCTGGTCTTGCCAAAGGTTCGAACCGTAACCGAAGTATACCGTCGCCGCTTGAGGTGACATCTCGGAGCCAGCAGTAAGAGCTAGCTTGATATCGAGGGACTGGGACGAGTTTATGTCGATCGACATGGTCCAGGGTGATGTAGTGATGTCTCCTTGATGACTGGAGCTGCCGTGAGACAGCTGAATCTGGAAAGCTTGCACAGCGGAGCCGTCTCCGGTGGACTTCACCTCCCTTTCCGGTACGCTGCCATGCTCACTCACCTATTGCGACCATTCTGTCCGACCATTCTCGTTGCAGGCGAAAATCATGCGAGTTTCAAGCCCAATGCTGCAATCGTTGCGGCTCTTCATGTCGCTCAGCTTCCCAGGCTGTTTCTTTCCATCACGCTGGCCTTTGGGAACCTGAACTTTCCTCAGGCAACGGCGATCGACGTCTGCTGGGACTTTGCCATAGGTCGGGGCGTTCAAGCGCTGGTAGCAATCTTGGTCTACCCAACGATGAGAAAGTCATTGCTCACTTTGCTTGAGAAACGGCCACTCCGGATGCCCCTGGTCACCAGCCTAACCTTTGAGCACTTCTCCGTGTGGTCGTGGTGGGCACTTGCAAAAGAGATGATGCACTCGTGGAGCTGGGGACTCTCGGCCTACCTTTACCTTGTCAGTTATCTGTTGGTCTTTGGGACTTTTGTGTCGGCTATGACTGGTTATCAGGCCAAACAGGCCCCATTCTGACGTTCCGAGAACAATCTTATGGATTACTCGAAAGTGCGGTTGGTACCGGCTGCGATCGTTACCGACGCTGATCGCCTGGGATTGCCATCGCAAGTCACTGTCTGGGGGTCTACGAGCGACCCAAACTACCCGCTGTGGAACTGTGAGTCATTTCCTGGAGTGCCGTACAAGCATGTGCGATGCTAACACCGCGGCAGACACCGCCTTCGCAGCCGCGTGCAATTCCACTCACAAACGCTCCGGGATCGAAGCCAACGGCACGCTGCGCTCCAATGATACGGTGTATGGTGATGTATGGAGTGGCACTTGCGCACCGACAGAAGTATCAGACCTGTTCACAATAGATTGGCTCTTCAACCAGACGCCTCCGAATTCTCGATTAGCGTCCACGTATGCCTCGAGGTACGGCGCATTGGGGTGGAGGAATTGTACGACTAGCGAGATCACCATTGCGAATTGTACGCACTCATTCAAAGCCCCTCCGCTACACTTCGAGTATCAACCAGACCTGTACATGGACGAGAACGGCAAAATCCTCGACGAGCACTGGCTGCAGAAACTATTCAGATGCCAGACACTGGAGACCTACCAATGGGGATTCTCCTCCCTCCTACTCTTCACATTCTGCATGGCAACCACCATCTTCCTCACAGTCCTCCTTACCCTGAACCTCGACATTTACCTCAACAGCCAGGTGAACCGCATGCATCAAGACTTCTCCCTCCACCGCGATATCCTGGACTACGCCGGCGAGGTCCAAGCCGAGGTCGACAGAGACAAAGCCGACAGCATGCCGTCCGAGGTTCTGGAGTCCTCCATGGGCTCTCTCAGCGCGGAGGCTCGCGTATCGGCGTGTAAGTATCCACCATCTCGAGCGCAGACCTTCCGTAAGCAGCACGGGCGGCAATTTCGAAGGCTCAGGGCGGAGCTACGAGCTGGTCATGCGTACAGCATGGGGGAGATGAAGCGGTCGCTTGGCTTGACTTATGAACCTGTGCCCAAGGCGTCTGCGCCTGATGGATTCGACGATGTTCGGCTGTATGATGTGACTTGACATGTGGAAGCTTGTCATGTCTAACAGCAACGATCGCATTCTTTGTTTGTATGAGCACGATTGCGTCCTCAGTGCCAAGAACGTTACCCTCCGCTAGACACGGTACACACCTGCTTGCTCAATGGGTCCACACAGCACATACAAGGCCGATGCATGCTCAGCGTTCACCAATCTGCCGAGCCAACTCACCAGCCAAGCCATCTTTACAACAACAATCGGCATGGAGGGCCAATAAAGAGGTCAAGCGCGTGGTGATACACTTCTGGTGCCCCAGCATCCTTTCCATACTCGGCGCCTTCTTCGCCCTGGTGATCCTGCCCGCAATCTGGGCGCAGTACGATCGACCCGTTGACGTGCCCGGCATTCTCATCTACGGCGATGCCGATAGGGAAGCAGGACCTCCCGTCCACAATGGTAGCTACTGGTCCTTGCTGGGTACCGCCGCACCAACCTGGACATTCAGTCCTCCACTCGACGACCACCGCTACCTCGTCATCAGCACCTGGGACTGCGTCCTGCATGCCGCATTTCAGGCGTGCATGACCCTCGGTCTACACTGCGCCGAACTAATCTCCAATATTTCCCGCGACGAGAGCATCTGGCGCTCCGCAAGCTGGCCTTCTGGCTGCGCCGTCCGAGACTACAGTTCCGTGACGGCGGCGTGTAAAAGCTGGCAAGCCGTCTCGCTCTTCGTATGCAAAGACATCATGTACTGGCTGCTCGGCCTCACTGTGAGAGGTGGGGGAGGCTTGGAAATCTATGGCCACCAGCTGATATATCTCAGCGGCGCGACCGTCGTGTTGGGAACCGCTGTTACGATTGTGACGATTTTCAGCTTCAAGGGCTTTCGAGGGCCGCAGCCTGCTGCGTATGGACACTTGCAGACCTTGGCGGATCTGGTGGACTCGACTTCCAGTATGCTGCCATGCTCACCTTTCGAGTTCAACAACCACGACGTCCTCGAGCGTTCTGCATGACGCTCAGCAACATTCATGCACCGACGGCCGATTTCGATTGTTTGTCCGTGTCTTCGACATTACTACTGTTTCCCAATTTGGAGATTTGCCCCCACGCTTCTCGCCTCCCTTGCACACGGCCACTCTTCGGGGACAGGGGACGTTACTTTCTATCCGTCGTGAATAAGGCTATGTTTACCTCGCCCTCATTAATCGATTAATGACCATAAGTCGATAAATCGATAAGTCGTGATTAATGAGGCTTGGTTAATGAGGTTCCATGTTCACCTGTGATTAATCCGCTCTATACCTTCCTTGGTTAGTTGCCTTGGCACAATGCCACCTCGCGTCGTGCGTGTTGTCGTCCTCGTGGTGGTGGTGGTGCTGCTGCTGTCGATTCCACCACTGTCGATTCACCACTGTCGCTCTATCCACCACCTCTTCTATCATGTCATCCACCGCCGCTTCTACCGCTGCTTCCACTGCTGCTTCCGGATCCATGGAGAACGCGATATTGCTACGACACGTACAATAGCGCGCCGACGACCTCATTAATCTCGAGATTAATGAGGTCGAGTGCGCTTATCCAAAGGATCGACGATTAATCGCTCAAAGAAGGAATCCGATGGCCTTCCACGATAATCAGGTTAATCAGTCTGATTAATCTGATTATGGTGGTGAACAGCAATTGCCCTCTTATTAATCTACCTGATTAATCCTACTTATGGTCATTAATCGATTAATGAGGGCGAGGTAAACATAGCCTAATGATGACTGGGACTTCCGACGTCTAATTAGAGTACTGGAAAACCCGAAAGTCCGATGGACCGACTAGTGGCAACAACCTGGAGGCAAGCACGCTTCGGCAACACAGGAACGAATGCCGTCCCGGATCTGTGCGATCGGCATTGGGCATCAAACGCAGTGTGAGAGTACTTGTACGGAGCAGTGTCCTGCACATTCCCATAGCCGTGGGGTTATCGTCTATGTAGAGTACCTGGACGATTTGGTGGCTGTACATGCAGGTTTAGCAGGACGGGTTGTAGACGTCGAGTGGGAAGTCAGCCGGGCACCTGGAAAGCAAGAGACGACTCGCACTCATTGGAAGGCGTTCTCATTCACTGGACGGAAAGTACAGGCGAATGAACCCCCCCCCCCAGTCAGGAGTCGGATCCACTGCGCGGGGTCAGCCAGGCCCACCAGGTCCTGGCCAGATCTAAACCACCCTGCTAGCCTGTCAGAACTCAGCATGGGTCGTAGAGTGGTGGGCACTGGTGGCCGGCACTTTTCAGCGAGGCGCATTCGAAATGATCCGCTTAGGGTTGACTCGGCATTCCCGAACTCTTGCCCGGCGTTTCGCGATCGCTTCTGCCAGGGAGCATGGTGCCAGGGACCGCACGGTCTGTTGCGTAGGCAATGGTCTGGACCCGCAGACTCACAGAAGATCGGGGGAAGTCAATTGAGCTTCAAGATGCAAAAGGCAGTGCTGCCATATCCCAACATTCTGTATTGGATGTGCTGTAGTTCCAGCCATCGACTCAAGCCTCCTACTAATGACTACGTTTCGCGTGCGCTATTGCACTCGACGGCTTTTGCAAATCAATCATGAGTTCGCCTCTTCAAAGCGGCGAAACTGCTTCTCGAGCACGGATCCGGCCATACTGATCGATGAACATTTCTTCATCTTGATCGTGCAGTTCTCGTTCGCGCGGTGTTCCGTCAATAGGACGAGAGTAGTTGCGGACATGTCCTCGGTCGCCGCCACTTTCGACGTTCTCCAGGGGAATGAAGTGGCCGTCATCGTCGTTTCTGGGCCGCACGCAGATGTCTACCTCCTTGATACCGCCTGAGCTCACTGCCGTCTGACCGGACAGCCCAGTAATTCGAGACTGCCGTGCCTCGTCCAATCCAATTGTCGATGCGCCCATCAGCCTGGGTGAGAAGCGCCGGATCAAATTCCTGATTGCGGGCATGCACGCGCAGATGACCGAAGCGTGCATCTCAACAGTGGACCATAAGCCGATCGAGGCATAATGATCTATGCAGAGTTATGAAACGGTAAAGGAGAGGAGAAGTCTGTGGGGTGTGCAGGGTGGTGTGCAGGACTTACAGGTCATGTTATCATCCTCTCCAAACTCAAGAAGTTGCTGTAAACGTATCACAGATACGATTGTGACGAAAAATCCCATGGAGAACATGATCATGACCAGGAATTTCTTCCGAGGGTTGAGCTGCATTCGCAAGAGCTGTGGCCTGAAGAAGAGAATTGTCAGCGGCTTGTCAAGGACGTAAATGCGGAGGCCGGCAAAGCTCGATTAAAACCCGGCAGAGCAATGACACAGCTCTTGTCTTCAGATCGACTTACAACGGCAAGGAAACCACCGCCACGTCAAGCGCAATGTTGATCCCAGCAGCCGCCCATGACTGGGCATTGATGTTATTGCAACGGCCCTCGTGCTCTTTGTCCCAGCCGTTCCATGCCTTTGCATCGTCAGCTTCAATGTCAACATGACGTGGTGATCCCAACTCACAAGACTGATCGGCTGGCATTGAAATACGGAGATGAGAATGAAAGCGATGCTGTACGCAATGTTCAGTCCGATCAGGACATACACGATTTGCCGAAAGCTTTTGCCGGCGAAGATCCTGAGATATGTCAAAAGCATTGAGATTTTGATTGCTGGGAGCGCCGCAAGGTAAAGGTCCTCCGAGAAATAGACTGTTCCTGTTAGCATGTTGGAAGTACACATGAGTCGCACATGGAGTGGCATACAAATATGTTGGATCTTGGTAATGTTCTCAAATGGCACTGTCCAAACACTTTTTCCGAGGCCGAGTTTGACGACTAGTCACAGTTCAGCATTGGAAGATCAAAACAAGCCGGTTGTCGACTCACGTATGATGCCGCATGAGCTCACGGGGATGATGAGGAAGAGCATGGCGACCGACATCACCGCATCATCCCACCACAGAGTCTGGGCTCTGCCTATCTTCGACAGCATGCGCAGGACATAGGCCAGTATAGCCAGACCAATTCCAGTCTCGTTGACTGGAGGCTGCATCACTGGCGGATCTCTTCTGCAGATGACTTCGGTGGCATTCTTCGTGGTCAGCTGCTGTCGAATAGTGCAGCTGGACTTGACACATTTCTCGGCCACTGTGTTGTAAGAGGAGTCTTTGCAACTGCATTCGAAGTCCGTCGCTGCGCAGGTCGATGTCGTCAAACTTTGTGTGAGGCATTGCAGCTGTGTACGAAATTGTCAGTATTCGTCACAATTGCGGCTTTGTCGAAAGGTCAAGGCACTCACGGCGCACTGAGGTATTGTGGACAGTATTGCTAGGCTTCGTTGCGCTTCAGCCTGCTGGGTAGCATCCTGACTTGCTGCTGTAGCTACCAGCAGCCAGAACAAGCTGGAAACAAGTCGCATGTTTTCAAGCCACCGCACAAGCAAGCTTTGAAGGATCTCGTCGCCCTGCTCTTCGGCATACCAAGTCCCGTGCAAGAGATGGAAGAGTCTGAAGAATGCCGAAGTGATACATCCCGACCAGCGCTAGCATCTGCTCCTGGTGCGCACGTTTTGCCAGTAAGGTTAATAAGCGTCAGCTGCTGCGCAAGGCTAAACGATCACATTGACCGGCCATCGCGATAGCGCTATTGTCGGGAAATTCATGTTGATAACATGATCCGGACCGGTGGACCGGCAGTGGTTGCTAAGGCTATCCAGGACCAGGGCTGCGGCTGTTGGGTCTAGTCGCAATGTGCATGGGTTGAAGCTCGTACTAAAGTCCAATGCCTGCGCGTTCGAACGACCTGTCACCTGTCCAGGCACGATGGCACAAATGAGGAACAGGATGCGCCCCTGCAAGTGCTCGCTCGTATAGTACGTTTGAATCAGACGAACCGTCGTAGCTAAGCGAGGTATGCCTAACGCTTTCTACATCGGATATAGTTCGTCTTGCATTTCTGAGGTGTTTCGCTTCTCTTGTCGTCTTTTGCCTTTCTCGTTGTCGTTCGTCTTTCTTGTTGTCCTTCGCACAGTCGACCAGTCCTGATGTTCGCCGTCAGGGCGATACTGTGTATCCTGTCGGCACTTTCCACTTGCATCGCTGTGCCATTGGCCTCGATCCAACACGAGCACAACCATCACGGTATTCAACATCCGCGGAAGTCGATCTCGAGCCCAGTCAAAGTCACACAAGAACATGCGTTCATACCTCCGGCGCCAGGACAGCAACGAGGGCCTTGCCCTGCCTTGAATGCGCTGGCAAATCATGGCTACGTCTCTCGAGACGGCATCGTGTCGTTGCTGGAAGCCGTAAATGGCATCACCACAGTCTTCGACATGGGTATCGACCTTGCGACACTACTGGCTGTGATGGCCGTTGTCTGGACCGGCGACGCGTTGTCGCCGAATCCATTGTTCTCCATCGGCGGCAGCGACGTGAGAGTCACTGGTGCCGTGGGCGGTCTCATCGGCACCACCGGTAAGAATTCGCTTCTCATGCGGTCGGCGTGTTGAGCTGACGAAACTCGTGCTCTACAGGACCTGCTCAAGGCCTTGCCAAGGCACATAATATCCTGGAGGCCGACTCTTCCCCAACGCGCAACGACCTATATGTGACCGGCGACGCAGCCACGATGAACTTGACCAGGTTCGAGAAGCTGTACAACCTTGTTTCGACCGATCGAGCGTTCACCATGGAAGACATGGCAGATTTTGCGGCAATCCGTTTCAGGGAGAGCATTGAGGAGAACAAGGACTTCTATTTCGGGCCATTCACCGGAACTGTTGCACGTAATGCAGGCTTTTGTTTTGTCGGCCGGCTCCTGGCGAACCACTCGGATGGCGGTGCAGGAGGAACACTGAGTGAGTGGTCATCGACAATCTTGCGTCCACCTCGGAAAAGCTGACGTCGAAAAGCTCACGGTATACTGAAGAGCTTTTACGCGGTGACAGGAGACGATCCATCGAGTTTCACCTACAAGCGAGGCTGGGAAAGGATACCCGAAAACTGGTACGGAGGGTCGGGCGGATATGGAGTCGCCGAGATCAGCCTGGACATCGTCTCCATGGTTGTGAGGCACCCGGAGCTGGCCAGCATTGGTGGCAACACAGGCACGGTAAACTCGTTCACTGGCGTCGACCTTTCAGATCCGGTGACGGGACTGGCAAACATTCCCAGCTTGCTGAAGTCCAATAATTTGATGTGCTTCGCACTCGAATTGGTCAAAGGGGCCGTTCCATCGACCGCGAACAGCCTCTTCACCACTCTCGCAGAGCCGCTTACGAAACTGTTCGATGCCGTCGACGCACCTCTGCTGAGTCTTGCATGCCCAGCTTGGAGATCCGTCACAGAAGGCGGACAGTCATTTTTGAAGAGGCTGCAAGCCACATATCCGGGCGCAAAACGGGGCGGTCTGTGACAGCAGCCGGAGAAGCTGTCGTGAGGTACTGGAGGACCACGATGGAGTGTAGTCGGGGTCCAGTGTGCAGTAGGGTTCCAGTACAGTGGCGGGAACAGTCCGACGGTTGCAGTTCGTCGAATAATGGTTTCTCACGTTCTCACGTCATTCCCTGTTGAGCACCTCTGAGCATCATTACTGTGCTGTTGTCGCTTCACGTTTCGTCTTAGGGGCCGCCCGTCTCGGCCTCTTCGCCTTCGAATGTCTTGGCAAGTGGTCGCGCTGTGTACCATATCGAGCAATCCCTGACCGAGACGGGCTCGCCTCGGCGCCCCATGTCCACACCAAATTGACAGAATCGGCGCAAGATGCTTGTACGGAGTATGGTTCTCCGCCCGGACCCTGACTTGGCGGAGCTTCCGCTTCGATTAGCTCTGTTTGACCCCTGCAAAATCATCTGGGTTGCGGGTCGTTAGCATGACACCTTGTTGAGGAATTCACTGCGAGTCATGACATACCTCAGTACTGTTATGCTTGCCGGAGAAGTTCGTGCGATGCATCACAAAGATCCGCTTTCTTGACATCAGCACCTGCATAATCACTGATAGAAGAGTCTAACCATCAAAGCAAAGGGACGGACTTCCATTTCGGGTATCTCAAAGTTACTGACAGAGGACCAAAGTAGTGCATTAAACGCCGGCGGCCAGTTCAATCCGTCGTTGCCGCACACTTCTGTTAATCGATCAATCCTCGCAAGGATCAAGTCCTCAATCATCTTCCACAATGATCCTCTTCGTCATGCTATCAACCACTTTGCTGTAGAAGCGCTGTGCGTGGTTTCTGGGAAAACAAATCTCTTCGGTGAGGTAGTCGGGAAGCAGGTCGAGCAGGTCTCTGTCTCTGCTTTCGTCGAGAAGTGGCTCGTACGCGAATTCAGCCTCCTCGTAGCTGAGACCGGATGGGGTCTTGGGATGCGGAGTAGTCGAGTCGTTCGCGATTGAGAGATGGAAGTGCAATGCTGTGTTGTGTTAGTCCCGATCAGATACAAGAGGTACACAATGAACTTACTGCCGTTACGACCAGTCTGAATGCAGTCATACTCATCTTCGCCGTCCTTACGCTTGACAGCCCGGATCAGAAGTCCCGTGAGGTCTGCATAGAGATTCTCCTTCATCTTGGCCTCCTTCTGAGCGTCGCCCAGGCTAAGAGCGGTGCCGGTGGTGTGCTTCTTCGCAGCTGTCTCGGCTTCCTGCGCACTATGGGAGATTTGCTGCCGAGCGGTCATGAGTTTAGCCTCCAGTGATTTGACTTCGTTCTGCGAGACTTGGTGTTTTCCCTTCAGATCATCGCGTTCGACCGTCAACTTATTGTTTGACGTGGTGAGTGAATCGATCTGTTTTTGAAGACCAGTGGTCTCCGTCGAGACAGAGGATGTCGATTTCTTGAGATCAGCCAGTTCCTTCTTCAGGGATGTGATGAGTTCGCTCGCATCCTTCGCCTTTTGGTCGCTCGCGCGCTTGAGCTTCTCAAAATTCGTCTCGGCACTTCTCTTTCCGATCTCCTCCAGGCTCTCGTGTTTCAGCTTCAACGTCTCATACTTCTTGGTCATCTCATTCAGCGTCCTTCGCAGCTCTGGGTCGCCGCCTCGCCTCTCCACTACGCTTGCGCTTCCGCTACGCTCCCTGATTGGCGCGTAGGTGGGTTGTGATGATCCCGGCCGTGTGCTCGCTCGCGGCTGCAAAGACGGCGCTCGTTGGACAAACTTCTGCACAGGTTTCGGCGTTGGCTCTTGTGCGATGTCCATGTTGCTCGGGTCCATTTCGATGGACTGCTCCACATCTTCCATCCGATCCGGATCTTGCTGTGTTTCAGGTATGGTTGCGAGGGCGTCTAAAGAAGGCGCACGCTTGACAGTCTTCTTCTTTGCAGGCGCAGTGCTCTTCTTGGTCTCCTTCGACGCAGCAGGCTTGCGCGCAGTGGTCGTCTTCGCCCGCTTGGCCTTCGGTTTGGTATCCATCGCATCATCGTCGAACTCCTCTACCTCTTCCGTATCGCTGGCTGGCTGTAGGTTCGTGCGATCCTTCAAAGCCTGTCGCGGCTGTTTCGGGGCTGCTTTGCGCTTCGTCGCAGGTTTGCCAGCACTGGCGCGCCGCGTGGTCGTCTTTGCGCGTGTTGTCGCCGCCATGCTGCGTTTGTCGTCCAGACCATTCGAAGACTGGAGAGCATCGTCGCTGTCGTACGTGGTGCTCGCCGCGAGGGCAGCCGCGCGTGGTGCCATGGAAACCGCCGAATGTGAAAGGATGTGCGGAAAGCAGGCCGAATAGTTCTACTTGTTAGAATGTCGAGATGTGCAGCCAGCTATGATACCATGTATTCGGAAGCAAAAGAGAATAAGGTACCAGGATGTGCTTGATGTGGGCTTGGTGGGATAGGAAGACGAGACGCGTGCCTGTAAACAAACATCACGCTAAGCATTCGCCTACCCGACGACCGACGTCTCTTGTTCCCGTCCTCCCTCCCTCCTCCTCCATCATCACCTGCACCAACTGAACTGACATCGACACGTTCGCAAGATTCTCTTTTTGAAGCCCATTATAGACGCTTGAGACGTTCCTTGCGTCCTCGCCCATTGGTACGATGACTGCGAGCAGTGGATCACGCAGTCTGCCTACGGTAGCCGGCCTGTGTTTCTTCCACACCCCAGGTATATCCAGACTTTGGACTATACGGGACGCAGTGCTTACGTCGGCGAGAACTCAATCGACGTCCTCTTCCGAGCAGGAATCGAGGGTTTCTCGAGTCTGCATTGAACCGGAATTCTTCTGAGTGCGGACACACTTCTTGCTTTTGGTCCAGAGTCTGTATGGCGTATGCTCACTCCGGTGCAAGTATTGGTTGGGTCATTTTGGCGCCATCGCCATGTTCTCGTGTGAGTCGTGTCAGATTCTGGATCTGTCGGCTGGAACCACTGCAGGGATGTAATAACAATGCTTGAGAGATGCAATCTAACATTCTGAATGCAAGACTGCACGTTTTACCTTTGCTCCTGCCACTTCACTGAGATTCGTTCCACGCAACGTCGCCGCTCTCGCTCTGGCGAAATGCTGTCCATCCTCATATTCGCCGTGTTGGCGACGGAGGCCTTCGCGGTACGGAGGTCAATCCCGGCATCCAAAAATCGATTCACACATGTCCGGAGAGATGAGGGAACGGATGCGCCCGGCATTCAGCACGTTGAATTCGCACAGCTCGTTGATCATGACAATACCAGTCTGGGCACGTTTCCTGCTCGATACAATTTCAATAACACGTTCTAGAAAGGACCCGGATCACCAGTTGTCTTTGAAACCCCAGGCGAATTCGATCTTCAACTACAGCACGGTCACAGTCATAGTGGAGAATTCGGCGCTTCTATGGTTATCCTGGAGCACAGGTAAGGCTTGCAGCGAACTCATGGGACCATGCCGGGCTTCAAACGGTTTCTCCTCCTCTTTTGTCTACCATGGCTGGCCGTTCTGACTTTCTCCAGATACTTCGGCAAATCGATTCCGGTGGACAATCTCACAACACAGAACATGAATTGTCTGACGCTGGAGAATTCGCTCAAAGATCTCACGTTGATCTCACGTACTTCGCGCGCACGGTCGAACTGCCCTTTGTTCAGGATGCTAGTCATGGCAGCACCGCCGTAGATGTACCCTGGCTGGGTGATGGTTGGAGGATCGTACGCGGGAGCTCTCGCAGCTTGGACGGCAACCCTTTTCTCGGGCACTTTCTGGGCGTACTATGCGTCGAGTGCGACTGTACACAACCTCGTCGACTTCTGGCAGCACTGGACGCCGATCCAAGAAAACATGCCACAGGACTGTCGTGGGGTTGCCACAACTTTAATCGACTACATCAACAACATTCTTACCTATGGCACGGAGCAAAACGTCACCCACTTGAAGGCCCGTCTCGGATTCCCAGCCAAGATTTGCAACGATGACTTTATGGATGCTCTTGCAGACGGGCCTATAGCTGGAGCCAAAGGAGCTTTTACCGTGAGGCTGACGATAGATACCCAAGAAGTGATTCCTAGTTTAGTGCGATTACCTCACTAGTAACCACACCAGAGACTCTGCCATAGTGCCCGCAGATGCTGAAGTGGCTCTCGATGGCTATGTTCGATGGTGGAAAGAGCTCGGTCTGTCCGATGCCAGACAGGCCCTCGGGTGCTCTCCAGATCAGACCGACTACCAATGCTTCGCCTCGAGTAGCGATAACCCTTAGAAATTGGACACGTCCCTGAGCAACGCTGATGATATCTCATTCATGTGGCAGGCCTGCAGCTGGCCCGTCGAGGATTGGGTGACTGGCTCGCCTCCGGGGATACCAACCATCGTGTCGCGCTACATCACGGCAGACTACAAGAGAAAAGATTGCGACTCCTTGTTTCCCACTGGCCCTAATGGTCAAACTTATGACATCGCCAAGGGCCTCACTCCAGACATCGTCAACGACTATACCGGCGACTGGACGACCGTCAACACCTCCCGTCTCATCTATGTCAAGGGAGAGGCGGATACAGGCCCGGTGGACCATTGAAGGACACCCCGGAAGTGCCCGTGAAGATCGTGCCGCATGGATTCCATACCAGTGATCTATTGATCCCGGAGGACGAAGCCAACGAGGGTGTGAAGAAGGTGCAAGAGGAGGTCTTGGCGCAGTTAGGGGAGTGGGTCGGGGAGTGGCCTGGAAGTGGTCTACCACGGTGATGTGTTGCAGTGGAACAGTCTCGATGGGTTACTTTACTGATGTCGCGCGGCCATCATGCAACTATCTACTTTCCTTTGCAGCCCCTTCACTCCGGACATTTCTTCGTACGAAGGAATCGAAAAGCTCGCTTACATAACCCTCTACGCACCTCAGCTGGAGAAAGGCGTTCTTTCCTCGTTGCGCCTGAGCGGAAGTAGTCATGTAACAAAAGTGTCCATCATTGATAAACTTCCAGAGAGCGCCAGTGGCATTCCATCCAAGACGTCCCAATGCTCACTTGAGTGCCATTCCATCGACCGCAAGTCCCTGGTCGCGGAAAGGTTCCCCGACTACCTCACTCATGGCGGACGCAAAGTTAGGCAGCTTGGCCGCCAAGGTCGTCCTTGATCGGGGCATGAGACCTCACTGTGGACCAGCGGACGCAGTCACTGGCAACGTGATTCTGTCCTATATGCCCTACAAGTCTCTATTCAAGTACAGTGTGGCCACCGCGGACCTCTTCGGACCACTCAAACTCGAGGCTACCCTAAGGGGCAAGATCAAGATATCAGTCAAACGAGATCGAGAGTTCGCGACCGACTGCGGCGCGCCCTTGTTCAGGCAGGCTTTCGAGATCTTCGATGGATCGTTCAAAGCAGAAGTGGTGAGTCGGTTTCAATGGATGAAGAGGCGATGTGGCAATGGCTGATGGAAAGGGATCTCAAGGGCCAGAAGTACGAATTCCCGTTTACGATCAACTTCCCGGATACAGTCAATGGCGTTGCATTACCACCCTCCTTCAGCCTCTACTTCTCCGACTATCCTGACAAGGTGGATTGCGCCATCTCGTATCGCGTTGGGTGCAAATTTCATATGCCCGGTATCGATATCAAGACGAGCTATGCCGACTGGAACTACTCGGAACCCATCGTCCGACTTGACTATCACAGACCACCACCGAGCGTGTTCTCAACTCCCGTCGCGACGTTTCACCACAAATCTGTCATTCAACACTCAAATTTGTTACCCGAGGCAGAGAGGCCGTCAGGGTTCAGAGCAAAGACAAAGGCCGCCTTCAAGTCGAATAACTACCCGACATTCGCGTGCCGAATAAGCTGTACCGGACTGCGATACATCTACCCTGGCTTTACACCGGAGTTGGTGATCACGCTGCGACGCTCGGACTTGGAGACGACCGCAACCTTCATCCCAGACATCAGTCTCGTGTCGGTGAAGGCACATCTCATCGCGGACACAATCGTGGATACCAGTGGACGTCTACTGGCCTCGTGCACCTGCTCCGATAGCATGACTGCGCAGAAACAAGTGTGGAAAGCGGATCCCGACCACCCAGTCTTCCTATCGAAAGCCAACGATTACACCGCGACCGTACAAACGGACAAGATCTTGGGTCACACCAGCACGTTCTCTCATATCCTGGTCGCGAGATCATATCACCTCCGTGTCAATGTCAGCCTCAAGATTGCAGAACAACGGGTTGACTTCAGCCGGATATTTCCCGTGGTGATGTTGCCCCGTTCCTCAGACGCGGTCCCATACGATTACGAACAAACAGTAGAGGCTGGCCCGTCTCAAACTGACCGAGATGAGAACGAAGACGCAGACTTGCCGGCTTATCATGAGATCGAAGCAGCGCCTCCCGCAGTCACGAAGAACGTGGACGGGTAGACAAGATCGCATTGCATTGAGACCGACTGCATGATCCGTCAGATGCGGCATATCAATGGACGAGATTCCTCGACGGAACAAGCCTAGTAGTGCCGGGCTTGGGACATACGGCCTCGAAGTAAGCCATTCCCAGCGCCTTCAATGATTGTCATACTCGAACTCGAGCACCATGTCGAACCAACCGCCGCCGCCAAACTGCGCCTTGCTCTCACCCTGATTCACAAATCCGAACTTCTCATAGTACGGAATGAGATGATCGTGGGCAATGAGCGCCACCCGATCCGCCACGCCATGGCTGTCCATACGCTGCAGATACGCCTTGAGCAGCGTCGAACCCAAGCCGCGACGTTGGTAATCGGGCAAGACTGCGATGCTGTGAATGCAGATCGTGCGGCCTTCGTGGTTGTGGCCAACTTGAGCGTCTGGGGTGTCTGATGATGGCACCGCCATGTCGCCATCGAGGATTTTCGTGTTTGTGGATTTGGTGGCGAGGATGTGGCCTAGTAGAACCGCTTTTCTCTCGGGAGCACCGGAATATACGGGTGCTGCGGTTTCTGCTGTGACGGCATCGGAAGTCTCTTGAGATGTGAAGATTCCTAAGCTCAGTTCGCCGCAATTTTTCAGGCGGTATTGAAACTGTTCAAGTGGAGATGTCAGACTGGTGTGACTCTGTCCGAAATGGAGTATGCAGAAAGTGGAGAATGGAACGTCGGTGTTACACAGCATGATGGGCTTGCGGAAAAGTGGGAACATGAAATGTCGTGCAGGTTCAGAGAAACGTCGCGCGAGAATTGGATGCAACAACGCATGCAGCAAGAGGTGTTCCACACAGTACTCACCTTTTCTCGTGAGGCTCGTTCGTTTGGAGGGAACGCGGCGTTCTCCAAAAGAACACAGCTTTCGACGTCAGACGTTGAAAGTGTTTGTGTGTAAGGGTGGAGTTCGTCTAGCTTGCTGTTATGGCGCTCTGACAGCTCGTCGATCATTTGGCTCTCGTCATCGGCCGACATGGGTTCCTCGTAGGCATCGTCGTTGGCGGTGGGCTTTCTTGAAGTCGGCAGAGCCTCAATGTTGCTTTCTTTGGCGAGTGCGGAGAGGTCCCGAGGCATGACGGTGTTGAAGACGGTGTAGAAATCCACAATGTCGGTAGGCTACAGCACTTATAGTCCGGTTCGAGAGCAAGTCTTGTGTAACCCTTTGAACGAGATTATCCTGGTTGGACGGATGAGTGACGTGCGGTAGTAGGGGAGCTAGTCGTACAAACAGCAGCAGTGCCCGAGGACGGTACCAGGTTGGCCACGAGGCAGGTGCACGAGAATGGCAGTTCCTGGATCAACAAGTGCGAAACCCAGGTCTTTCCTCACAGATGGCTCTGGTCGTTCCTGGCTGGATGTCCTGAGGAATATGGCTTCTTGATATGTATCTGATCCACATTCAGTCAATTCACTCAGCTGTCAAATGTCAGCGACCCGGCAGAGCGGACAGACGGGACGACGATGATGTGGTTTTTGGAGGGGCGTCTGGTCTGGGATGCTGCAGCACCACACACCCTGCCCTGCGATGCTTCTACCTTACTTCTCGTTCTACCACGCTGAGAGCGCATTGCATTGTAGACATCCGGACACTTCACGACTCACTTACCGCTCTTCTGTGAGAATCACGCTTCTGGTGACATGTCCGCTGGCAAAAGTACGACCACCTAAGGTACCTCATCAGTTATGACCTGCTTCCTCCGTGTCCTCCAACCGATGAGGTAACGCTCACTTCATCATCATTCCCGTCACTCGCATCACAATCACAAGCAGACCGACCATCATCATCCTCGCATCCCGTCAACCATCGTGACCGTTCCTCCGTTCCCCAACCCCTCAATCCACTCTCCGCCGGGTGTGCTACTTCGCCTTCCACCGACCAACCTGATTCAGCTTCACCTGCATACAAAACACCGAACCGCAGCAAGGACTCCAACTTCTGGAGCAACCCAAAAATGTCAGTGCCGCTGTCTCCACGGCACAGTTGGGAGCCCGTCTCACGATCAAACCATTCTTGTGAAACTCCTGTGCCGAATATGCTGACCGTTTGTCATAATCGTACAGGCCTCGCATCACCATATCTATCATCGCTCCGAACCATGCCCTCGATCAAGAGCTCCTCACCCTGGACCTCCCTCCCGGACTGTCTGTCGGCGACCTCAAAGGCTTCGTCAACGCCGAGACAAGCATACCGCAAGCCTCTCAACAGTTCTTCCTCAACAACCAGACCATTCAAGGCGACGATAAGACGTTGGAGGAGGTGGGAATACAGGATGGTGACATGATTGCCATGCTCATGCGTCAGGAACAAACAAATCAGAACAACATGGGTACACAACGGCGCGCTCAGCCGCAGCAGCAGCAGCAGCAGCAGCGGAGAGGGCTTGGCTCGAATGTGCAGGAGATCGAGACCACACGGTTGAGCATTCTAGGAAGTCCGGCAGCCATGGCACAAGTGAGGGAGCAGCGTCCTGCATTGGCAGAAGCGATCAACGACAGCAATCGCTTTCGTGATGTTTGGTTGGAGATGAATCGCGAGGATGAGAACAGAGAGAGGGACAGACTGGAGCAAATGCGCTTGTTGAACGAGGATCCATTCAATATTGAGGCTCAGCGCAAGATCGAGGAGATGATTCGACAAGAATCAGTGCAGGAGAATCTTCAGTTTGCGTACGAGCACAACCCAGAAGGTATGTTGTTCATTGCATGGGGCCGTTGATACTTGATGCTGACTGACTTTTCCAGTCTTCGGACGAGTTACCATGCTTTACGTCCCAGTTGAGGTCAACAAGCATCCGGTCAAAGCTTTCGTCGACTCCGGCGCCCAAACCACAATCATGTCACCCTCATGCGCCGAAACTTGCGGCATAATGCGTCTCATCGACAGGCGTTACTCTGGTGTCGCAAAGGGTGTTGGTACTGCACAGATCCTCGGCCGGGTCCACTCAGCAGACATCAAAATCGGAAACTCTACCATGTCCTGCTCTTTCACGGTCATGGAAGGCAAGGACGTCGACCTCCTGCTAGGGCTTGATATGCTCAAACGCTTCCAGGGCATCATCGATCTTCGCCAGAACAAGCTGATCTTTGGTGATGGCAACGAAGTGGACTTTCTTGGAGAGGCCGACTTACCCAAATTTCTCGAGGACGCGCAACAGAGCGAGCCAACTATCTCCGGTCCGAACGGTACTGAGATTGGCGCGCAATCGGGGACCGTCAAGCCCGCAGGCACATCCGCGGCAGCATCCTCGTCCGCCGCCAAAGGACCATTCCAAGGTCAAGGGCAAACTCTGGGCGCCAGCTCGAGTTCGAAAGCGCCCGTCAGCAATACGCCTTCCGCCTCGACTCAAAGTCCTGCCCCTGCGGCTTCGGCTCATTCAAAAGAAGCGATCGAGCAGTTACAGGGCCTAGGCTTTTCACGTCAGGAAGCCATCGCTGCATTGGACGCATGTGGAGGCAACGTTGAGTATGCGGCGGGTCTGCTGTTCCAAGGATGAGGAGATCAGAGATGTCTCTTGCATGATAATGACTCCAGCTTGCCGTCGTTCACGCCTGAGCTATCAGACTAGTTCTCGAAAGAGACCTCGATCCGACTGATGGGGTCCAGGACGAGATGAGATGTACGATGAGAATCGAGACGGAGCAACAGACGGCTCACATACTTCCGCAGCAATGCTGCGAGATCTCCAATGCATGTTCCCGTTGCACGTAGTCAGCCGGGCAATTGTCTCAGTTTCTTGAATGCAGACACGCGCTAGTGGTGCAACCTCATCCACTGGCCAGAATGTTTGCCATGCCCAAGTCATCTCGATATATCTTTCCTACTTGGGACGGCCTCAGAATGTTCCTCTATTCGTACACATGCGTGATATGACTTCTTGTATCGTTGATTCTGTGGCTGTTGATTGTGATTGCAGTGCTGCCTGGGAAGTGTTTCAAAGCGCGGGGCAGCAATGTGACGCCGGTACGACCACGAAAGCTGCCCTGCCCGACCTTTACATCAACCACCATAAGCATGAATTCTCCCAGCTTCATCCCGCTTCCATCAGCTCACTGAGGCCATGCAGGCGCCGAGGCCTTTGCAACAACCAGCAAAGCTATGCGACTGGCCGGCCTCAATCCAGTAAGCATTCTAGCTCAACATCCGCGTTGCCGGGCGGCCTCTCAGGAATATGGACCACGTTCCGCCGCTTCCCAGATCGGGTCGTCTATGGAAGACCAAGGCAGACTTCTTCCGATCTTTCAGGAATGCTGCCAATGATTCTTCCAGCTCAAACGACAGCACAATTACGCCGCTATTCGACCCATCTCTACTTCGCATGGAAGCCACGGAACCAGACCTGGCGGATTTGAACGCTGCGCTGTCTGCATTGGTCGATGTCTTCCCGGATGTGCAGCCTGAAGTTTTCCGCGAGATGCTCGTAAGCGTTGGACCGGACAGTAGGCTGCAAGTTGTGACCGAGCACCTCCTGCAGAAAAAGGCCAAATGGGTGCAGGGACGGTATCGCATTCCGACCAAGGCGCAAACTCAAGCGAGGTCAGAGACAGTCAAACTTCGAAAGGGACGACGAGAGCGGATGAGAGATGGACTACCAGTACCGTCTGGACCTGATTTGGAGCATGAGGACCTCTTCCGAAGCGAGAGCTACAAAAAGGCTGTCAAGCATGTTCTGTACTTGGAGTTTAGGAATTTGAGCCATTCCATCATCAAAGGCGTGCTGGCTGAGCAGAACTTCTCCTATACTCTGGCACGACCAGTGCTGCAACAGGTGGCTAGCAAGTCGTGGCGAATCTCACTATCCTCATTCTGGCCGAAACGGTCGACTTCGAGTATAGCTGATGGTCATCCTTTTATTACGTGGCAGCCCACGGGCGACGCCGACGGCCAGGCTACTCCGGCTTTACGACGGACAGGAGATGAAGACCTGGACAGAGAACTTTACGATCTATTTGTCGGCCCGATCGTGTCGAGGCAAAAGCAAGATCGCATGATTGCAGACTTTCGCGAAGCAAGCAGAATCAACGAAGCTGAGGCCGAGAACGCTGAAGCACTATTCGATTGCGAGTGTTGCTATACATCAGTCCCGTTCGAGAAGATTGCCTGCTGCGATGATGGCTGCCACTTTCTCTGCTTGGACTGCATCCGCAGAACGGTCAATGAAGCACTATACGGCCAAGGCTGGTCACGAACAGCAGACCTGAAACGAGCGACCGTCCGCTGCTTCACGCCAGCCGCTGAAGAGTGCACAGGCTGCATGCCAGGTGAGCTCGTCAAGCGTGCTCTCACTCAAGGCAGCGACAACGAAGACGCATGGCACGACTTCCAAGCCCGCATTACCACCGACGTTCTCCTCCAATGCCATCTTCCACTCCAACGCTGTCCGTTCTGCAGCTACGCCGAAATCGATGAAGTCCCGCCCGCCCGACTCCGGCATCCCATGGCTGTGTGGCGCCACATCACCACCAAAGCAAATCCAGCCGTTCAAATCATCTTCACTTCCTTCCTCACTCTCCTCTCAATCTTCACTCTACCCCTCATCATCCTCTCCCTCGCCCTCAGCCTCCTCATATCCCTCATCCCACCCCTCCGCACTCCCTTCACCAACTCCCTCGCCCGCATCCACCGCGCCCGCCGCGGCTTCCGCTTCCACTGCCAATCCCCCACTTGCGCCCAAGTCTCTTGCACGCGCTGTACCGCCGCCTGGCGCGACCCACACATCTGCTTCGAGTCCGAGAAATCATCCCTCCGCCACGCGATCGAAGCCTCCGCCACGGCGGCCGTCAAACGCACCTGTCCGAAATGCATGCTCAGCTTCGTCAAAGCTTCCGGCTGCAACAAACTCGTCTGCAATTGCGGGTACACCATGTGTTATATTTGTCGACAGGAAATCACGAGCAAGGAAGGGTATGGGCATTTTTGTCAGCACTTTCGACCGGCGGGCGGGAGATGTGGGGAGTGTGAGAGATGTGATTTGTATGGGGATGAGGATGAGGAGAAGGCGATTCGGACTGCGGCGAGGAAGGCGGAGGAGTTGTGGAGAGAGAAGGAGGGTGGCAAGGGGAAGGTTGGTGGAGAGCAGGAGGTGGCGAAGGCCATGGTTGATGCGCTGGTTGGGAGGGAGGGGAAGGAGTGGTATGATGTTTACTTGGACGCTATGCTTGATGCCGTGATTGCATGAGAGGCCTTGGAATGGTCCTGAGAACTACGATTCGTATGATGGTATGGGTTTTCTCCCACTCATTACTACTATCCCGCCTTTGTTCTGTCTCGAAATGCAAGAGAAACCTACTCATCGTTCTGATCCTCCTCATCGTCCTCCAGAAACTCAACAATATCCTGCGGCAATTCACTCCCAGCGCCACGAAGACGCTGAAAGATTTTCCTCGCCCGTTGTCGTTCTGACCTCACTTTCACCGCAGAAGCGCTACTTTCCACATCTTCAAGACTCGCGTCGAGGTCGCCATCATCTGAACGACTGCTTGTCATATTGGCATTCTTCGCCGATGTCAGCTCCTTGTGTAAATCGGACAGCCAAAGCGCTACCATGCCTCTCGCGTGAAGCAACTCATGACTGGTGTCGTAAGGTGGATTGACCAGCAATTCGTCCAGTCGCTGAGCGATGGGTGTCGCCTGCTCGAGCTCTCTATTCCGGATCTCGTAGACTGATCGTCGCTGCTCGGTAGAGCGGTCGTTCAGCATGCTGGTGTTTATGTCCATCTCTGAAATTTCCACTGCTGATGGTGATTGGAGTTTCTGCCTGGCGCGACTGGAGCGGTTTTGCACTTCGTAGATCCAGATGCTGAACATGGCTGGATAGATCGCCAGAGCATTGATGGTGGAGTGGTGGGTGCGTTGGAGATGTGGATATTGGAGGATGAGGCGCTCGTAGTAGTCCCGTGCAAGTTTGAAGCCCTCGTCTGAGAGGACTGTCTCCAGCTGTGTATGCGCAGAGTCTTCGTCGTCGTCTCCACCGAGTGGAATTCTCTCAACTGTCTCATCACGACGCATCAGAATCTCCGCGCCGATCATCCACCGTCCATGCTGGCGGACGTCGGTCCCTCGTCCCGAAAATTCCGTGCGCAGAATCAAACCCCATGTCCGAGATGCGCGCTTCCAGTCTGCGTTCAGCATGCATTTGTGGAGAATCGCCGTGAGATTGTCCAAGTGCCGTCGCCGCAAAGACTCTGCTTTGAGCGCGACTTTTGGGATGTAGATGGGCGGATTGAGTTGTGCCAACTCTTCCTCGACGGAACGATCTGGCTTTGGATCTTTGACGGCCGCGTGAGGGAAGTCTCCAGGTGGTAGAGGCTGATCTCTTGCATGCCCGGCAACATAGCACGGATCTTTTTTGTTCACAGGATGGAGGACTCGTGGAGCTTCGTCTTCGTCATGATCTGAAGGTATAGATTCATGGGAAGGATGGCGCGATCCCTCATCACTGCTGGCTTCACGCTTTCGCTTCACACGCTTCAGTTCGCGAGCGAGATAGGACTGCTGCGCGAGGGCAGGCGCTCGATAGACGGATGCAAAGGCAGACATCAGTCTCAAACCAAGGCAGACATCAAACTCTTGATCTTGATGTAGATCTTGATATAGCTCAAAGGCGGTCGTGGGCTGAGGCGTATGCTGGCCGGTCCCAATCGGGTTCCCACATCTGTCAAGGCGCAGCCCTGTGAAACTGTGAGACTCCGTCTGCCGTGAAGTCGGTATGGTTCTACGGGGTAAGCAGGGACTCCATGTGAGAACCCGGTCCCTTTCCAATGTCTTTGCTACGAGATATGTCGTCGCTTTGAGGTGCCGGCGATGGCTGGGAAAGATATGAGACCTTTTATTGGCGGACGGTCCGCGCAAAAGTAGGTACCTTTGTAGTATGTCCTCCGTTTTGGCAGTCTCGATAGCGGTGAACCCGGTCAGAAAGCCGCTCGATGGTCTCTCTAGGGTCGCCGTGTTAATGTCGTTAGTATAGCGAACATTCCATTCAACAAGTCTTCATCGAAATGCACTGCAGTGGAAATTGTCTTAGGAGATCCTGAGTTGTACCTTGGTATTCTAGTCTAGAACTACCTTAGTGGACTTTATCACATTTCATCGCGTGACGCCAACACCGCCGCCGCCCATAGAACTGGCAGTCGTACCTCATTCCGACAATCACCGCGACCCGAACATCCACGACATCACTTACCCACCGCCCAGTCCGCGCATTCACCGCATCCTTCGAGTCACTCACTTTGTGAAGAGGACTGTTTGATCGCCGACCTCGACCATTCCTGACCACCACCACTGCATCCTTCGACGGACATCACTTTACCTGCGCTCGCTTACCACATCCATCCTGCGCCGCTCACATCCGGCGCAACAACACCGCAAATGTGCCAATAGCGCTCGCTCGTCCCTTCATTACTGGCACCATGGGCCAGACAACCTCGCAGCCGCAGCAGCGCAGAGATCCTGCAGAGCGCACCAGGACAAGAAGGTCGACATTGCTGCGGCGGGGTCCTCATCCTCGAAATCAGAGTCGGGAAGATGGAGGAAATCAAGAGGATGACAACACGCAGCTCTCCGAGCGTCCTGCCGCACACAGGCTCACTCGCACACCAGCTGTGAACCGTCTATCGCAGCTGTTCCGATCACCACACTCAAGTAGTGACCTTGGCGAGCCGAGTCAAGAAACAGGCGCCAGTGAGCAGCCTCGCGCCGCCTTGATACAACGGACACGCT
Organism: Zymoseptoria brevis; assembly: GCA_000983655.1. Taxonomy (NCBI): domain Eukaryota; kingdom Fungi; phylum Ascomycota; class Dothideomycetes; order Mycosphaerellales; family Mycosphaerellaceae; genus Zymoseptoria; species Zymoseptoria brevis. The sequence goes on from JYJE01001285.1 coordinate 161,251, forward strand.
CGCGCTTCCAAGAGATGCTACGCGTGGACCACAGCCGTGAGGCACCTCGGTCGACCTACAATCTGCTGCATCGACGAACGTCACATGTGCAGGCAGCAGACGATGGCAGCCTTAGCAACGACCATCTACCACCGCCGCGATTACCCTCCATCGATATCTCATCGACCTTTGACCACGACATCCTTAGCACAGTCCCGCCTCCGGAAACGTCCTCTCGCAGCGAGAGCTTGCCGCGGCGGTCTGCCTTGCGACTCAACTCACTCCGACCCGATCGATCCTTCCGACAACTCACATCCTCACTACGGCGAAGGCGTTCCTCGCCGCCTCGATCATCGTCAACACGACCAAGGGGAAATGAAGATCAGGCAGCGATGCTGAGCAGGCTACTGAGTGTGGCTGCAGCTGCTACCGCCGCAACATTGATGGGCGACGACCATAACGCCATGAGCGAGGCGAGGAGCCTGACTGGCAGTACAGGGCTTGGAGACTTGGGTGGAGCAGGGGAAGATGGTAGCTTTGATGGCTTCCTGCGAGCTTTGCACAATGGTCGAATAGCATCTGCACTTCGACAAGGCGGCAGCGATGGTGAGGGAGACGGTCAGGGTACACAGAGTGCTCCGCTCAACTTCTTCCGCATGTTCCGGTTCGGGCCTTCCAGCGCTGCAACTCAGGAGCAGCGCGAGCCTGTTGCAAGCGATGCAGCGAGTGAGTCTGGAGCCGCGGATGGTAGGATGGTTCCTATCATCATCGTGGGCATTCGCTCCATCTCACCAAACTCAAACTCCGCATCGAGCACGCCTGGCGAAGACCTGCCGCCCTTCATCGATCAACTGGGCAACTTCCCAACGCCACTTCCAGCAGACGCACTTGGAGCGCATGGTCACGATAGCATTGACTCGATATTGAGACCTCCACAAAACGGCACTTCATTCCGGCATAGGAGGAGAGCAAGCATGAGCAATGCAGGTCTGGGGACTCCCAGACTCGGCGACAGAATGGACGATCAGAGAGATCATCGATCACCCGAGAGACGAAGAGAGCGGCCTTGGAGTGTTGCCAGCTCGGGGTACGAGCCAAGGCCGCCGCCCGTGACTCCAGCAAGTCCGAGTCCTGAATTGAGCAGAATATCAAGCAGGAACACGACGCCCAGTCATTCGCGACCCGCCTCGATCGTGGCCAGCAGCATGCGTGAATTCAGCAGTGAGTCGAGGAGGAATAGCATGCTTCACCGGAGCTCCGCTGCAAGTCCTCTGAGTGCGCACACCGAGGAGACATCATCGATCCGATCCACTCATTCTAGCACCAATCTTTTGGGAGACTCAGATGGCTATCGGATGCATCGTCGTTCTGACACCGCGCCAAACGTTCACTACCCTAGATTCGCCTCCGGTCACCCGCGGCGAAACGGTGTGGTGGAACCGGATCATCTCCCGACGCTCTCACGCTCTTCTTCAAGATCCGGCACTGAAGGCTCTGGCAGTGAACCTCGCACCGGCAGCGACTCGCGCAGTTGGATTATCTACGTATTGGGCGGCTCTTACCCTGAGAATCATCCCATTCTTACGACACCAAGTCTTTTCACGGAGAATCCAACTTACGAAGACATGATGCTGCTTTCGGCTCTGCTCGGTCCAGCTAAAGCACCTGTTGCTACAGATGAGGATGTGGAGAACGCTGGCGGAGTGTACACTATTGAGGTGCCGTCAATGTCTGAAGATGCGACAAAGACCGCGCATCTTGTGGCTGTAGCCGTCGAAGGCGAAGATCGTGTTGAGCTGGAAGCAGATCAGCGATGTCTGGTCTGCTTGTGTGATTTCGAAGCCGAGGAGACAGGCCGCAAGCTGGTGAAGTGCAACCACTTGTTCCACAAGGATTGCATAGACCAGTGGCTGACGACCGGGCGCAACTCATGTCCGCTGTGTCGCGAGCAGGGTGTTAACGAGAAGAAGTCCGAGGAAGATGCAGAAGATCCGGAAGCCACCTTGGACGACAGCGATGTGTTGCCAGGAGCCGAAGCAGAGACTGTTGATGTGGACACTGCGATTGCCGCCTCATAGCGCGAGCGACAAATTGACTTGACGCGTAGACAGCTTCTGCACCGTATGCGAGCGCGCATGAGTGGCTTGGGATGATAGGCGAGCGTCCGCTATGGCTCTGATCGAGGCTCATATCGGTGTCCGAGCAACTAGGGTGTTTCGCAATACGTCGACCTTCAGCAACATCAGCCAGCGGTCTTTTCAAGGAATGAGTGCAGCTGGAGCGCTCGCGAGACATGAGCTAGCGAGAGGCTTCAGCACGATCGAACCATGCATGGCAGATAGGCCACAGCACCAGAGAAGACGCAAGACAGACGATTCCACGACTGGAATCCCGATATCACGAATGTGAAAATGGCTCGCGAGGACGAGAGGAGTTTTAAGGCATGATTGAGAGTGCTTCCAAAATGGTGGCACAGAATTGCGGACTGCAGAACATACTCGACAGGCAGTTGGAGTTTTGGGGCCGGAAGGATTGTTTCGTCTTGCGATTGATAGCGTGGCAGCATAGCGAATTGAATCAAACAACGTTCATGATCATCTCGTCGTCTCATTCAGCTTTGTAAGGTAGCCATAGGCGGTAACCCCGGGCTGCTCGGTGACGTTTCAAAATGTAATGCTGGTCGACACGAGCTCGGGTGAACCATCTGCAAGGAACGAAGCCATAAGCGGTAACATGATCCCTGTCATCCGTGCCTGCCTGAAACGGCTAGCGCTTTCCGAAGTGAATGCTTTCGATTGCGGCTCGATTCACGACTCACGGACCATTGGGCTTTCGGCAAAAGAGTCATAAAACCACGCCTACAGCTCCTAGCATACCGATCTTCTCAAGACTGGTCACTCATACGTATTTTGATAGCTGTCCCAGGCGCACGCTCGAGTCATGGGCTTTCCTTCAACCCCGCTAACGTCATCGCCTACGGCTGGTACCTCCTAGGAGGTAGCTTTCCAATGCTCGCGTGAAGATCATTCACATGCCATAAAGCGGGTCCTCGCTGTTCTGGCGGTACGAAACTGTCCTATACTCGCTCAGTCGTGCTGTTCAGCTAAAGCCAATAGGACTGACCTCCTGTCCATTGACCAGGCTGACAGCAAGCTGACACCCGAAGACACACATCTTCAACCCTCCAACATGTCCGCTCTCAAATATCAACTGCTCGAAACAGGCGAAGAATGGTCCGAGGCCTGGGAATACATCCTCGACTACCATCCGAACTACCTGGCCGCCTACATCAGACTCCGCAAAGTGCCTCTCGACAGACAAGCCCTCGACCGCAAAACCCAAGAACTCATCCTCCTCGCCATGGACGCTTCTTGCACGCACCTCTTCACCCCAGGCATCTCCGCGCACATCAACGGGGCTCTGCAGTGCGGCGCTCGAGTCTCCGAAATCATGGAGACGCTGGAACTCGTGTCCGTGCTAGGCGTGCACGCCATGACGGTCGGGGTGCCGCTGCTGTTGGAGGTGATGAACGAGGGCATGGAGATGGGCGACTTCCCGCGCGAGCTCGACGGACCGCGGCAAGCGATGAAAGAGGACTTCATAAATCGACGCGGTTACTGGAATACGTACTGGGAGCCTGTCCTGCGGCTCTCGCCGAGATTCTTTGAGGCGTATTTGATGTACTCGAGTTTGCCATTTGAGGAGAGCGGGAATGCGTTGCCGCCGAAGATCAAGGAGTTGATTTACTGCGCGATCGATTGCTCGACGACACATTTGTATGGGCCCGGGTTGAAGGTGAGGAAGGATACTTTGTATGGCTGACTGTTGCTTGCGATTGCTGACGATTGTGTTTGTTAGATTCACATCCGGAATGCCATCGAGGCAGGCGCGCAGCCGGACGAAGTGTTGGAGGTGTTCCAGCTGGCGACGCTGATGGGAGCGCAGACTGTGCTGATCGGCGCGCAAACACTCAAAGAAGAGCTGGATCGGATGCGGACCAAGGCGATGTTGTATCGAAGAGCTTCGCAAGAGTCGCAACGCTCGGTACACTCCAATATCGACATGTAGAGCTGTAGATGGCAATGCAATATGTGTCAAAACGCTTCGTTGGGTATCTCCGCCATAAAGCAAAATGCACTTTGCTGGATAATCAATAACTGTCCTGTCGCCAGGAGCCTCGAACCTTCTTCCAGTCTTCGGCATCCTTCTGTCCGCTGGCGCCCATTCCCAGGCCTCGTTCTACCCACTCTTGACTTCCCATCTCGGTCAGACGCGAAAGAGCTCGAGCAAATGCGAATGCCTCTTCATCACCCGAGAACATACTGCTCTTCTTCAATGTGTCCATGTTCATGCCCAGGTCGTCCATCAGGCTTCTCATCGCATCATCGACTCCAGCACCCTCCTTGACCTGTTTAGTCACTTCAGAGTGAGGACCGTCCGCATCCGCGGCTGATGTAATCATTTCCTTGATCTCGTTCTGTGCCATGAAGAGTTGTGTAAGAGGCACTTCGGTCGTGAGAACCAATTTCGCTCGCGATTCGTATATCGCGTCGAGGAAGGTGATGAATCGTCGTGCCAGGTCACGCGACCTGTAATTCATCCCAGGTACTCCTGTAATTATGAACGCCTGGTAGTGCTGTACCAGCTCCAGATAATCTGCAGCTCCGGTAGCACCGCCGAGGAGCTCATCGAAGTCGAACCAACAAGCCTTGCCAGATGCTCGAGGTACCACAATTGGCCTGCCCCAGACATGCTGGATCTCCTGGTGCGGCGGGTCGTTTTGAAAGTCTCCAAGAAACTTGAACCACCGCTCGGCATGCCGGTTGGCAGCTTCATTTAGAGGGTGATGGTAAACGCCGGAAGGAGGTCGAGGTATCTTTCGATAGTCTGTCGTCGAGTCCAAGTTGAGGATCTGAAGCTGGTCCATAAGAAGGTTTATGCAGGGAATGAAAGACTCTCTCTGGATGCCGTTCTTGTACAATTCCGTTGGGTGTCGATTACTGGTCGTGACTAGCACGACGCCATGAGCCATCAAGCTCTCCATAAGTCGCCGCAAGATCATGGCATCTGCAACGTCCGTGCATTGAAACTCGTCGAAACAGAGGACCGTGGATTTCTCTGCGATCTCTGCTGCAACAAAGGGTATGCAGTCAAGACTAGAGCCATGTTGTGCCTTCATCTTGTGCAACTGCTTGTGCACGTCCTGCATAAAGTTGTGGAAATGGATGCGAGTCCTGTGTATGATGTTGGACGGTAGAGTGTCAAAGAACAAGTCCATCAGCATGGTCTTGCCGCTCCCAACGTCTCCATACATGTATAGCCCTTTTGGTAGATTCTCTGGAGGATGCATTTTGACTTGGCTACTTTCTCCGCCCGCTCCAAATAGGCTGCTGAGGAACGATCGCTTCTTCGGTTGCAGAGACTCGATCGTGGGTCGGATCACCGGATCAGGTGTGTACCTCGCAAGAGTGTTGTGCAAGTCTTGCAACGAAGCTATGAGCCCTCTTTGGTGCTCGTCTTCTCTTAATCTTCCAGATTCCACTCGCGCGTCGTATTCCGGTATTGGGCCTTTCCGGTCCACCAACGTTGGATCATGTTTTGTCAAGGTGGCCATAGGCCGAATCCCAGCTCTTTGCTCATCTTGCGGAAGGCTTTGCAAGCTTCTCGGTCGTAGATGACGGGTTTGAGCAGCATCTCGGGCTGTGTTCCTTCTCGCTGACGTGAAACAATTTCGTTGCTGCTGAAGCAGGCACGAACGACGCGTTGTTGGTATGAGGCTCCGCAGAGCTCTGCAAGCTTCCCACGAAGCCATGGTAGTTCTACTGTTTATAAGGTTCAAAAATCCAGGGTTCGTTCTTTCAGGCCACGGTCACGGAGCCATACATCCGAGGGTCGTTTCATACCGAGGGCAGTCGTACGGTATATTATTTCTCCCTGCCGCTGGTCAAGTCGAGGTCGTTGAGCAATATCAAGAGGAAGGATGTTTGTGCGAAGAAGATCGAGGGATGCTTTGCCAGCCGTGGAGGGGTCTGTTATCGGCTCTTCGGAACGACGCCAGCGCACTCCTGTGCGCCTCGGAACGAGCATCCAAGCCGTCGTTGTGACCTCACTGGCATCCTGGGAGATACCACAACATCTCGAGCCTCGCAATGCGGATCGGGTCCCGCAGCGAGCTTTTAATTCAAGCTCGCTCTTCGACCAAGCCAATGTAGCGCCAAACACTCCGCGGGGCGGCCTAGGAGAGCTGGAAGCCGCCACGACATGTCGCGGGCTGGTAGTAGGTATGCTATGGTGCGTTATGGGAGCGCTGCTCCATGTTAATCTCTCAGTTCAACCACAATTTCTTTAGACTGAAATATACTTCTGTCCCACGCGAGAAAGAGCGACCCGCCACCAGGATTTCCATCTCTGTCCTTACCATTGTGCAGGTCTGAACGACTACTGCGCGGCCATATTCCATTAGCATTCTTGAAGATGGTCTTCGAAACGAGCGAACCCCGGCAAGACCACCACCAAACCAGCTGGACTCATCAAAAGTCCACATCGTGCCCCGCGTTCGGACTGGTGGTCATTGACATGGTCCATGCCACACCTTCAAAGCAGAAGGTCATCAGAACATCCCATGTGTTCTCCGAGGACCTTGTGGAGGTTTAAAAGCTGGTCGGTTGATCAGACGCCAAAGGGTGGTTCTGTTGGATCCAAACCTGTAGTAGGACCCGAACGTCACGAGAAATTTGGCTTGCCAAGTGTACTCCTGCAATAAAGCTCATGATGCCTATGGAAGCGCTCTCCACTACTAGAGCCATTTATGGTGGCGAATTTGCGCTGCTCTGAGCATGTGTGACTCCGTGCCGTATTCGACTTCGGATGGAGCTGAACAGGCTTGAGACTTGTCGACGGAATGAGAGCAGAGGAAAGACCGAAAGACATCGATGTACGGCGACCTTCATTGGCGATCATGTTTGCGCTTTTGCGGACAGGTCCGTTGATATTGCACCCTTGGTGACACAACGGCAAGAGCTATTGTACATCGTAATCATGCAGTTGAACCCCTCCGTACCGAACTCGTCTCCCTGGTCTGAGCATGAAGCACAGCCTTTCATGTGTCCTAACCATGCTCGCATTATCATACACTTGTACCTTCACCTTTCCTTGGGATCACAGCGATGCAGTCTCCCGACAGTGATCCATCATTCCACCGTGAAGCTCGCACATGCACAGTCGATCTCATGCAATGCACTTATGGTCGGATTGCTGGCGTGACAAATCAGAAGTCGCGACCACGGACACGAGGTCCGAACTCTTTGAAGCGACCGAGATGGGGCAGCTCGCCGTTCTTGCCAACGCTGTTGATCAGGCGCCGCGTATCGGCCCAGTCAACATCGCCATCGCCCAGGACGTCCTGGCTTGTGCGTTCGATGAACTCTGCGGACTTCTGCAGCCAGACACGCACGTTGCCTTGCGCCGTCTGAGAGATGCGCTTCAGGCCTTTGCTGTAGTACTGGATGACGAGGAATTTGGCTGCCAAGGTGAACATGAACTGGGCAGTGTTACCAGCGATCACTCCCTCTGCCTCCGCCAGCTTGGCTGCCAGCAAAGCGTACAGTGTCACCTCGCCGTAGGCCGCGTGCCCGTACCGCTTGAGACCTTTGACGAGCGGAGTGGCCCCCGGGAAGTCTTTGCCTTGGACCTTGTAGAGCAGGCGTCGTATGAGGAAGCGACGCATGTCGCTGACCAGGCGCTCAGTTGGCGGAAGCGAGCAAAGTTCGCATTTGCAGTCCCCGTCGAGCCGATCTTCGAGCTGAGGCCGACGCTCGTCGGTTGTCATGAAGCTGAGATGCTCCATGTAGCAGAAGGTGATCTCATCATCCTGCTTAATCTCCACCAAAGTCTTGAAAGCATGGCCGCTTCCATGAATGGCAGAGACGGCGTTTGGCTGGCAAGAGTGATTGAAGCGGGAGCCGATTGGGTGGCAGGAGGACGACCCATCCCCACTCTGGAACGCATTCGCCGAGAACTTGTAGAACTTCAATCCGAAGGGATTCTTGCCTGCCTCTGTTTTGGGATCGCGTAGAGCATCGAACTTCTTTTTGTCGGCCGCGCTCAGCTTTGCGTAGGCTCTCTGGATCTCCAGCTCTGCGAGGTCATCGTCCGGGCTGTAAATGGTGAAGAGTGGCTTCTCGACGAACAGGACCGTGCCAGTGCGGATAGCCTTCGTTGCGAATGCGCCCATGCCTTTGCCAGGTGCTGGTCTGAATTCGAAATGCTCGAAGGACTCTGTGCACAATTTAGTATCTGGCGATGCTGACCACAGACCATCGTACGTACCAGGCAGCTCCTTCTTCGACAAGGGATCTTTGGCCGCCTTCCGCGCTTGTGCTTTCGCCTTCTTGCCTGCAGCCATTGCGATGTGAATGATGGGTGGTGTGAGAGTGATGGAGATGAGATGAAGGTGAAGATGAAGTAAAGGTGAAGGTTAGGCTGGAGGCGGGTAATCGAGGTCGCTACGAGGAGATGAAGTGCTGCCTTAGCAGACGCCGCGTGTGACAAACGCGACGAAAGACGCGGAGGGCACCGAACTGAAGTGAACCGCGATGTTTCATCTTCTTCAAAGAGCCAGATGCTCCTAGACCTCATTTCACATTGTTCTCACTTACGGCATCTAAGATCGCACAACAGTCTTGAGCGTGCGTCACGGGATGTCCACCTTCGTCCGACCTATCCGGCATGCATGGACTGTTCTTTACACTCGTGGTCGACATCCCAGCTTACCTCCATGATCCAACGCTTCGAGAGAGACTGTGATCATGGAGCAGCGCCTCATGAGAACAGCGGCAAACGATTCTTTGGATGATGCAAAGCACACTGTAGGCGCGAGTGGAGCATGAGCAACTTTCGTTGACAATGATCCGCAGCCCAATAATGTCTGTTAATCTATTAGCAAGGCCTCTTCAGTGATGTGTTCCGTCACTTACTTAGAGACCATCCACGTCGGCCTCGAGGAGGCTGCTCATTCGCCACAAAGCTATCAACCTTTACAACTTATGATCTCCTGCTTACAGGGCCATCGGTTATTGCACGCAGTGCAATATAAAAATGCGGGTGGTCAGCAAAAAGCTGGGTTGGCCGCTACTCGCGTCTGATTGGTCGCTCAATTCTGCAAG
>JYJE01001306.1:0-12040 GCA_000983655.1 Zymoseptoria brevis
GCTAAATAGATAAGAGGTATAGATTATAAAGTAGAGAAATAAAAAAGCTAGAAGAAGATACTTTTTAATAAGCTAAAGCCGAGTATTAGCTATATAGTAGGTAAATACCTGCTATATTTAGGTAATAGACAGCTCGTAATAATGCAGCTACTAATAGGGGAGTGTTATAGATTATTAGACTAACTATTAGTAAAGTGCACGTAACTATTGCTAAGGCATTCCTACACACAGATAGCTAAAGTAATAATCTTATACTTAAGATTCTCTCTGTATAACAATATATACCTGCTAATTAGAGGTCTTCTTCTACTTAGCTTAAGTCCAATTATAACAAGCTCGACGCTAGTTAAGGAATTGTCTCTCCTAGACTTAATGAACTATTTCGACCACCCTATAGAACCCTCTAGCGCACCTCTCAACGTCCTCGACTTTGTACCTACAACTAATGAGCCTACTAAGACTCTACACAAGATGCTCATTAGAGAGAATGCTATTCTCCCTAAGCTTTGGGCTGCAGTAATGTAGAGTCCTAGCCAAAAGGCCAAGGCCATGGCTAGTAGTCGTTCGCCATTTCGATGGGCAACCTTTGCCGAATCTGGTGCTCTTAGCGCGCCGCATGTTGACATCGACGGACTGGGGACATACATCACCATTGCACAAGGGGAAATACTGTTTCCGTGGTGTGACTCTATGAACGATGCCGAGACTGAGCAATGGCAAAAGCAAGACCTCCTGAATGCACTCGAGAACCATGATTGGAATTGTACCGTCATGGAAGCTGGTCAATCCGTCGTGTTCCCCGCTGGCACGCCGCACGCTGTGATTCGCAATCCGGGAGATTCACCCACATTGTCATTCGGAGGCCACTTCCTACATCTCCAACAACTTCCACGATTCGCGTCGCTGTGTAGACGACAACTCGAGAATCCCAGCTCTGCCGCACTGAACGAGGATCCCGAGAGCACGGTCTGGGTCTACCTCCTGTTGGCCGCGAAGCATGTGCTTCGTGCCCGAGCAGCGGCGAAAGAAGACTGGGCCCGCATCTTTGGAGGTAAGGAGAACGTTGCACAATTTTTCCAAGTTCTCAAGGTATGTAGTAGCAGGTATTGTACCCGAAAGCTATCGCTGACATGAATACAGAGCATTGATGCCGGATTGGCGGAGGCTAGGATCAAGACGCAGAAGCCCTTCGAATTCCGCGGCGGGAATAAGAGGGGTTTGGGGCGCTCGGCTCGGAAGTGAGTATGCGCTCGTATGAGCTGTGAGGTTGTAGACATGGGCAAGGAAAGATGTAGAACAGAGGACAAGCAAGAACTCCAGCTTCTTGGCGACTTTCACATTTCAAGGGGCATGTTAATACGCGGAGCTTCACACATATCACAGGAATCTGGTGCAGCCTGCAGATTGAAATGCGGAGAAAATCAGGGGTTTGTCGCAACTTGTAGATTAGAACGCGGAGAAGAACAAGGGTTTGAGCGCAACTTGCAGATTGGAACGCGGAGATGAACAGGGGTTTGCTCAAAAAAGGTCCAGGTATGGAGCGAAGCGTTCAAACGTTGTCGGTGATGTTGTCACTACTTGAACAGCATCGTCCACCGACGATGGCAATCAACAGCGACCGCAACGACTGCCGCCGCGATGATGGCCATCGAGGAGACGACCGCCGTATCAAGGTGTCATTACCTACTGCCTACGCCGGCGAGACCGTCGAGATTCACTTTGGGAGTCTCGGTGAGATGTTCGAATTCATGGACGAACAGTTTGTTCATGTTAAGCGCACAGGCAAGGCACTTCTTCCTCCTCTACCTGCCTCTTATATCTGCAGTACCCGAGAAGCAAAGACCACATTGATGTCTCTCACAGGCGGAGCTGGAGCGAGTACCCGGGTTCGCAAACGCTGAAGTGGGAACGAGAAGATGAGGATTGCAATGGGATGGGGGAGTGCTGCTTGCTGCAGGTGGCCGTGCGGTAGTGAGGTGAGGTCGATAGAGGGAGGTGGTGAGGTGAGGAGGACGGGGGGGATGAGGTGAGGCGAGGAGGAGGTGTATCACGGCACGACGCGATGGAAGATGGAAGAATGGAAGAACAGGGCATGTCCGTATGAGACGCCATCGCCTAAACCTCGGCTGTCCAACTCGCTAAGGCATCAGTCAGGCACCTTGGTACACAACAGTACTATGCATGCACCTACACCTGCACCTGCCATCGACACACCATCGACACACCATCGACACGCACTCTTGCGTGACACATTATGTCTCAGCAGAATCATCTCCAGCCTGGGCCGTTCCTTCCCTCTGAGCACGCCATGACGCCTACTTCACTTCCGTGCAGAGCCGGCATCCACCCTCAATCCTCCACGAAACAATACCACTTCTCAACCACCGCACAACTCCTCCACCACGATAGAGATCCGCCTCTCGGCCTTCGCACAACTCCTCCACGACAACGATCCGCCTCTCAGCTGCGTCCAGTCCGCACACATCGTCACCATGCCGAACGTTCTCTTGGGAGCCGTAGAGAGGGTGGAAGCATCCGTGATATCCAATCGGAAGATACACGAGGGATATGCCGCCCTCTCCAAGACATTCGAAAAGCTGGAAAAGGACTCGCAACACATCATCGAGGTGCAAGAGGAAACTATTGTCGCCTTGAAAACCCTCCGAGGGCTGGACAAACAAAGAAATTGGAAGGAGTGCTGGATACGGTCCATGCGAGCCTCGTTGCAGCGCCGCCTTCTACCGAGTTGGAGGAAGGGCTGGACAAACAAAAATTGGGAGCTGCAAGCGCACGCATCGCGGAATTGGAAGGAGTGCTGGATACGGTCCATGCGAGCCTCGTCGCCGCGCCGCACTCTACCGAGTTGGAGGGAGGGCTGGATCCCATACGTAAAAGCCTCGCAACCACGCCGCTCTTCCCACCACCGTCGAACAACTCCCATCTCGACCAGCACGACGAGAACGACACGCCTGTTCTCGCTCGAGAGTGTCAACGTTGAACCGCACAGCGATACGACGACCCGTCGGTGAGCGATTCCGACATCACCGAAGGTTGATGCCGAAGGATTTGCAGGCCTCCCGTCGGTCCGCGGAACATGGTGAGGCGACTCTTCTACCATGGGCTTTTAACCGGCTTGCTAATTTGCATGCAGATTTTTGCTTGGTATCATTATGGCTACGACATCGAAATGAGTGGCGTCGAGATTTACTAAAGTGCGTGGTGAATATTCTCAGCAGCGAACGTTGCGTTCTCGACAACACCCGAACCATTATTCAAGCCTGCAGACATTGGAGGCAGCTTAGCAGGAAGAGGTTGCCGGAGGAGTTGATTCATGGAGCTGGACCGGACAGACGGGAGATATCGCCGGTGATATCCAAGTCGACAGTCCCAACTTCGGCAACTTTGGGTTTGCGAGCGTTGTCTTGTCACCGTACCTAACTTACTGTACTGCTCTGATCGAGCAAGCACGCAATATCAACGGAGCATCGCTCGGAACTTCGCATCCTTGACTACCTTCCCCGGCCACTTCATCTCTTCCTCCCCCACAAGATCCTGCACCCCCTCCACGAACCGCTCCAGTCCTTCCCAATCCTCGCCTTCCAGGTCGCTCTACGCTTGCGCGAGCAGTTCGTCCACCTTATGCAACAGGGCAGTCATGTCCTTGACGAATTCTTCGCCTCCGTCGAATGGCCATGATGCGACTACACAGGCACCGACATCCTCAACATACAGAATCATTACAGTCGGCCGCCCCAATGGACGACGCTGTCCTGGACAACAACAGCACCGCACCTGCCAACCAAGAAGCCGTCGAGCTGTGTGGCGTATGAAGCAGTGTGGTGAACAATCAATCTATCCAATCCGCCGAAGGCTGGATTGATAGATTGGTGCCATACCACGGATTGGTAATCCATGCTCGCTGTGGTTAATCCGATAGATTGATGGATTGAGGATGGATTGATTAATCCGGTGGATTGATGGATTAGCGATGGATTAGTGGATTGAGGATAGATTGGTAGATTAGTAGATATAGCCTGCTGTAAGCACCGCCGGAGGCACTAGCGCGCCGTAGGCGGAAATTTTAGATAGATTAGTCAATCCTGTAGCCTCCGGATCGATAGATTAATAGGTGGATTAGTAATTGTAGCTATGTTGTCGACGTTGTTGTTATAAAGGTATAGGTTAGGGTTAATTCGAAGAAGTTATAAACCTAAGCGCAAACCCTAATTGCGGAGCCTTATAAAACCTATCGATTCTATTAGTCGGGGAGCGCCCGAACTACGGGGGCCCCGCGCATATACTAGCGTAGAGCCGTATCTTAGCTCTAATTCGACTTTATATACTTCTTAATACTAGATTTCTCTACTTAGAAACCTATACATTATATTTGTAGTAGACGCGTTATAGAGATCTCGATCGGCGCTTTCCTATAAAAAAAGAATAAGTATTATCGGGTATATAGTTATAGAGATATCGAGTCTAGAAATATTAGAAGGTTTTAAGATTTAGAATTAGACTTTTAGCTATAGTAATCTCTCGACATTTAATAACTAAATAGCTATAATAGCAACTTTATTCTTAATACTTACTATATCGATATAATTTTAAATCTATATTTAAGCGTAGACCTCGCGCTTTCGAATAAACTACTTCTCGTTATATTAGTATATTAGGATTATATTTAAATAGTTACCGTAATATGTTAATAATACTAGCGTCGGAGATACTAAGCCGAACTATTAAACTCTAATTCTCGAGCTTTATTCCTTCGCTTTTATACTAATAATATATCGCGACCTTCCTTATTATACGCCTTATTATCGCGACCCGTTACTATCGCTAACGACGACGACGTATCTAGCGCGCTTACGCCCTCCCTAGCTACCTCGTAGGTACTAATCCCTACTATCTTCTAGCGTACTAACGACTATACTAGTAATACCGCCTAACTACCTACTCCTACGCTAATCTGTAGCTATAAAGGACTCGATCTTATACTACCCTCGATGTATAGCTTTATAGCTTCCGTCTCTTTACTTAATAAAGACTCCTAGATATAGAAGTATAGATATAGGCTAAATACGTAGGTTAGCTACTATAAGAAGGAGTAGTAGGTCTATAGGACTTACTATTAAAGGCGCTCGAGGACACTACATAAGTATTAGACTAGTACTTAGACGAGTAGCGCTAGTAAGTATATAAAGAACGTATATAGGATAAATAAGGATAGAGTAATAGTAAAGGATAGAGTATAATTACCGAAGAAGCGTAAGGTTATAGACCTCTTTAGCCTACCTAAGGATACTAACTATATTACTATTAGTCGCATTGCCTCCTCGTACGATGCCGGTTACTTTAAGTCGTTACTCCTATAATAGATTATCTTCTATACTATCCCCTTCCGTAAGGTTAATAATTAGCTATTCGTAGTAATGCTTACCTACCTTAATCTAATAGTTAAGTTACTAGACTATACGATAGTAAGCCGGTAGATTTACTAAGTATATAATAGCTTCCTTAGAGTCGTAACTAAGCTACTCGTAACGGCGCTTAGCCTTATCTACTTCTTAATAGATATATAGACCTTATAGAACGGTATTGCCCTTAATAGCCTTATTATCTATTTTATCGACACCTCTAGTAAACTCTAGAACTTCGTACTCGGACTACCTACTTACTATAGCTCTTATAGCGGCCTTAACATTATAGAAACAACGAGTGCGATTATTAATTAATTTACTATTCCCTACTACCGAGTCGGCTACTTCTATAGTAATAACGCGGCTAACAACGACACGTATATAGAAGCTCTTATAGCTAAATTCGGCTTCGACGCTATTAAGAGACGTTTACGGTACGTTAGCTATATTATTAACCTCGTAGCTAAGGCTCTAATAGTCGGATATAAGGACAACAATATATTAGAGGTAGAGCTTAATAAAGAGGGTAGAAGGGAATACCGACTACTTCTTATATAGCGTAAGAAGGGCTATATTAGTAAGCTCTATAACATTATTACTTATATCCTACTCTCGACTTAACGTACTAAGTTACTCGCCGAGCTATAGATCCCCTCTAATGCCGACGATATATCCGTTATAGAGACTATTTACCGCCTTATCCGAGACAACGATACGCGGTAGAACAGTATATATACTATAATTAAGCGCGCCCTTAAGATTCGCGATGCTCTAGACGCCTTTATTTAGCGCATCTTTAACGACTAGAATATATATAAGGTAAGCGTACTTTAAATATTATTACTTCTACCGCTAACGCCCTTATAGGATATATACGAGTAGAAGTATAGCTATAAGCCTCTATCGGAGCGGCTAGCGAAGAAGTAACGTCTATCTATCCTTAACGACCGCCTTACTTATAAGGACTAGCGTATATTAAAGGAATATATAAGGATCTTAAAGCCCCTTACTCTAGCGACCCTTCGACTATAAGGTTAGGTTAGTCGCTATAGTTAGATATAGTAGGTGTTGCTAGTCCTTAAGAAGCTCCTTAGTTACCTTAAAGATTAGAAGAGACTATTTACCGTCGACAACGCTAATAAGGTAATAGAGGTATATCTATAGGTACCTAAGCTTAACTAAGACTTCTACTTCCGTAAGAACATTAACCTCGCGTAGAAGAAGCTAGATGCCTACTATACCCTTATAGACTTAATACTAATATACGTCGCTATAGTCGTCCTTTATCCGCGCTACAACCTAGCCTAGATTAAGAAGACATAGAGTAGTAAGAAGGACTAGATTATTAGCGTAGAGGCTAAATTAAAGGAGCTATAGACTTACTACTTATAGATAGTAGACTACTTTAACGATAGTAAGCTCGACTCGGTTACACCGTCTTAATTAGCCTTATAACCTATACGAACGACCGGTCTACGCTACTAGCGAGTACTTAACGATAAGCCGGACGACTTTAATATTATAGGTAATAGTAGTAAGGAAGAGCGAGCTAAGTAACAACGACTAGCCGCACTAGTCTATAAACAATAGAAACTATATACCTCCCTTAAGAGCGACTATAACGTCGGCGACGTCTACTAATAGTAGTAGTAGAGGCGCCTTAAGTAGCCTTAGTTAATACGTATAGCGCTTAACGTTCTTACTACGCCGCCGATAAGCGATAAGGTAGAGCGCCTCTTTAGTAGCACCGGTCTTATAGTTACTAACTACCGTAACCGCCTTAAGGAAGAGACTATATTATTAATAGCCTTACTACGTAGCTAGACTCGTAAGGAAGTTATTATATAGAATAGATTTAAGCTAGAAGTAATATTACTAGACGACGGCGATAGCGACGGCGACGATATAATAACTAGATAACCGCTTAACAACACCTTTAAGAGCCTTACTAAGAGCCGTACTAATAATACCCTTACTAAGAGCCGTACTAACAATACCCTTACTAATACCCTTACTAAGACCCTTACTAATACCCTTACTAAGACCCTTACTAAGAGCCTTACTAAGAGCCGCACTTATAACACCTCTACTACCTTTACTACTATAAACATAGCTAAGTTATAAAAACTAAAGGAGTTTCTAGCCTTCTTATTAGCCGACCGTTTAATAGTAGATTCGTCGTTTCTAGCTCCTATACGAGTCGTTTACGCGAGTAAGAGATGTACGGCGGCGTGCTCGAATCTACCGCCGA
Organism: Zymoseptoria brevis; assembly: GCA_000983655.1. NCBI lineage: Eukaryota > Fungi > Ascomycota > Dothideomycetes > Mycosphaerellales > Mycosphaerellaceae > Zymoseptoria > Zymoseptoria brevis. Next base: position 7,672 of record JYJE01001306.1, read on the forward strand.
GCGGAGGTATCGGAATCTATGTTATATATAGCTATATCCTTTAATCTAGCTATATCCTTTAATCTAGCAATCTACTACTAATCTACTAATCTATCTAACATATCTATTAATCTACTAATTCTTTAATCTATACTTAATCTTAGGATTAATAGATTAGTACCCCTACAATCCTTAGAAACGTAGTAGATAGATTAATAGATTAGTTAATCCGATGGATTAGTTAATTCGCGGATTAATTGTTTACTACTCTAGTATAAAGTACGACAACGACTATGTCGTATACGCCGAGCAACCTTATATACGCCTATCGGAAATCGTAGTAAGACGCATTTTCGTATTCCTTCTCCGGACGATAATCTAACGAGGCCTCTCCGCGCTAAACACTCCTCGGAAATTAATTCGCCCCGGCTATAACTCCTCCTCCTCTTTCCTAGGAGGTCTTCTATATAATACGCTAGAGCCGAATCGATTCTACCTTACTATTTTACGTTAAAAAAGATCTAGCCTTTAGGAATAAGCGGATCTCCGGAAAGCGCGAGGAAGGCGATTAAAAGAGAAGAGCTTAAGATAAGATAGAGGCGGGAGATTAAAGGGCAGACTATACGAAGGCGAGATAGCGGGTAGGGATAGAAACTATAGGAGTTCTCGGAGTAGGAATCGAGATAATAGCGAGATGTAGTAGGTAAAGCTTAGAGATAGGTAGAAGTTCGGCGCTATTACTCGGTGCTTTAGAGAAGTAGAGTCTTAATACCGTATATAGCTACTAGAAGCGGTCGATTGCGGTCGACTTATCGCCTAGCTACTATAACTCGGAGATATAGACACATCTTATATTATATCCCGTAGAGCGAGATTAGTCTATTAGAATCTTACGAGGTAGTCCGGTAAAAAGCCGACGATTTTCGCTAAACGTATAAGGGGAGCACATAAGGAAAGCATACTCGGATAAACTCGTATAGCTCGTATATATACTAAGACTTAGAAATTCGACTTTATCTTACCGCTCTTCTACCTTTAACTACTACTTAATATACTACTATACTATCGACAACAAGCAAGGCTATATTAGGATCTATAGAGCGTATTACGAGCTTTACGTTAAAAAAAGAACTATCTAGATTAGCCGTGTTTTAAGCCTACTATAATTCTAACAAATTTACCGCTAGTTTTTAGCCCTTAACTACTAAAATAGACGATATTAGCGACTTATCTATAGTAGATTTACCGTCCCTATCGGACTTCTACCGCGACTATAGCCGGAGGGGTACTACTTAGGACGACTACCTTAACGACTTACTTAGTGAGGACTTCGTCGACGACTCGCTATCTACTAGCGTCCTTATAGGTCTACTACCGAGCGCTCTACCGGCTCTACGTAATTACGGCAATAGAGTCTCTAATCCTATTAACTTACTAAGCGACTTACTAGCTCCACCGCCGCCCTTACGACTACCGGAGCATCTAGTGTCTATAGTACAGCCTCTATAGTAGACTATTTATAAGGGTAGGAAGACGAGTAAAGCGAATCTACTAGCCGTTATATATATGCCTAAACCTCTACCTTATCTAAGGCTAGCGTAGCAACCTTATCTACTACTTACTTACGATTAACGAGATCTCGTTACGTCGTTTATAACGGCAATAATTCCGTCTTATTACGAGTATCCGCGAGATAGTAAGATCTTCTATAATGTAGCTTACTACCTCTTACGCCTCTAGGACTACTACTTTAGCACTAGTACTACCGTCGTCTATACGTCGAGCGACGACTAACGAGCGATGTTTTATTATATATACTATAGGGATGCTACTAGGAACGACTAGGGATTCGAGGAGGCTCTATACGACGGTAACGACGAGAATCGTTACCTCCGGATTCGAGCGGTACGGAACATCCGTACTAAACACTATATATAGAGTTGCCGGTTGTCTTATAAGCGTATATTAAAGAGCGCAGAGGTAAAGTAGTAGATCTTAACTATTTATACCCTTAACTATACGTATAAAGCTGCGCCCTTACTAACCGTTTATTCGGTCTACCGCGAGCGTCTACTATTATATTAAGCTGCTCTATCGGTTGCTACTTAACTTAGGCTTACCGGTAAGTCCTATAAGACGGCATACCGATAGCTATCTACTAAGGATCTATAACTTAACAGAAGGACGTATTATAACCTCGCTAAAGGTGTTACGTATAAGGGTAGTAATAACTCCGAGACCGTTATTAACGCCTTACTTAGTGTACTAGTAGCCCTTAGCTTTAGCTATAAGGTACGCTAGTTATTCGAGATCGACGAATAGACTAGCTAAGTAATAAAGTCGTCGCTTAAGTAGGTAGTATATTAGCTGCCTCGATAAGAGACGTTTATAATAAGGTTTATGCCCGACTTCTATATATAGATAGACGCTACCTTTAACACTAACCGCGCGGGTCTACTCCTCGGCGTCTTTACCGGAGTCGCGAATACCGGTAAGGGCTTCCCTATTATATATAGCCTTATAAAGAGCGAGAGCGCCGAGAATTAGCTCTTTATATTAACCGTCGTTACGAATAACTATCTTAAAGGACTACGAATGCCGAAGGTTATACTCTCTAACCGCGGTAAGGGCCTTATAGCTACTATACCGGACTCCCCCTTTTACGCCGTTGTTTAGCAATATTGCTAGTAGTACGCTGCTAAGAACATTAAAGAACGTATTAATAATAGTGCTAGACGTAAAGCTAACGCCGTTACCGCCGCTACGAAGGCTCGACTCGCAATAGTCGCTACTATAGCTACGAACTTATAAGTAGGCTACGCTGCCCTAATCGACACCGCCGGACCCTCTACTTAAGCCTTAGAAGTGCTAGTTGTAGCGCCAAAACCGCGTAGTATACGTAAGCTAGGCTATATAGTAGAGGAGAAGGAGACGCTAAACGGGCTCGTATAGCTATAGCTATAGTCCGAGATAGTAGCGGCTACTAACGAGACTATAGAGCGGATGCTTAAGTTATTTACTATAGACGATAGGATCTACTTTACGAGCATATAGTTAGACGTTAAGGAGCGTCTCGTTACGTACTATACTAAGCACCTTCTAAACCTCGGTGCTAACTCTACGTAACGCGTAGAGGTCGGCAACCGTAGTATAAAGGGGTTTACGTCCAACGGCCTTAACTTAGAGCAATACGTTAAGAGCATTAAGCTATATATTAATAGGACGTTCGACGAGCTAGAGCTATTAGAGTAGAACACATTCGCCGGCTCGCTATTGCTCGTAGTCTCTATAGATAATAAGGGCTACTTTATAGAGGTTGTCGGGGAAGCTACTATATAGATACTTAAACGGTTACTTCGTAACTTCTACTATACGCTCGAGATAAAGCGCTCTATCGATACTCGTAATGCTAGCCGCTCTATAGCGGAGCCGGTGGAGCTATATCTAGTACGTAAATACTATATAGAGTACGGTAAGGTAGAGCGGTTTAGTATCGCCTACGGTTATATGTTACTAAAGGCTATAATTAAGAGGATCCCTATTCCTATAAGGCTATGTTACTATCGTTAGTATGCCTCTAACCGAGCCCTTAGCCGCATTAATTAGAAGCCTAAATAGCTACTAGCGCATAACTTAGAGTTCGATAATATATAGGTATTACTACTAGAGCGCGTAAATATATATAATAGGATTAAGGGAGCTATACTTCGCATACTAGACTTTATTATAGGGATTAACGAGTCTAAGGTTTTATACTTCGTAGACGACATTAAGGCCTTTAAATATACTCGGATGCTAGCTATCCGAAGACAGGTAGTAGTAGCTAGTCTGCCTAAGGTAAGGCTATTTATTACTCTAAGGGACGAGTACTATATTCGTAAGGCTCGTAAGGGCAACAACAACGCTAATAGCCGGCTCTAAACGAGTACTAAGATAACCGAGACTACTATATAATAAGTAGAGTAGACCGCTACTCGTACTATAGAAGTAGCCTTAGTAGCTAAATAACGTATAGAGCCTATAGTAGTAATAAGGGGTAGAAGGGCTTATAAAGTAAGAGCCGGTAGAGCGAGGGGTAGAGCGAGGGGTAGAGCGAGGGGTAGAGCGAGGGGTAGTATTAGTATAGCGCCGGCGGGCGGTAAGGGCGTAGCTACTACTAATCTTAGTAAGGAATCTATACCGGCTCCTATCGAGGCTGCCTCTACGTCGTCGACCCCCCCTCTAGTAACTAGTAGAGGTAGACCGATCCGTCGCCCTCGGAAGATAGTATATATCTTAAGCGTAGCCCCTAGTACGAGGCCGTAGATCTGTTACTCGCGTAAACGACTCGTACGGAAGCTAGAAACCCTAAATCCGGTGCTAAACGCTCGGCTAATTAGAGCGCTAAGAA
>JYJE01001306.1:12164-35742 GCA_000983655.1 Zymoseptoria brevis
TAGGTACAATCCTTTTTAATCGGAAAACTTCCCTTTTAGGTTTAGCGCCGAGCGATATCGCGTCTTGCTTAGTCATTCTTAGTATCCGAGTGTGCTTTCCTTTTGTGCTCCCCGGATACACTTGGCGATTTTCGAGCCTGAGGCCGCCACCGGCTTAGAACTATCAGTTCCGCCCGCTACCATTCCTTCCCCTTGAATGAAAGCGAAGACCAGCATGCTTCCTTCACCACCACAATGCTGCTCCCCAGCACGAATTCATCACCACCACAATGCTGCTCCCCAGCACAAATTCTTCACCACCAATACTGCTCCCCATCTCTCCCTTCACCCCACCCCTCCCATCTCCTCATTAAAAAGGAAAAAAAAAGGTAAACAAGGAAAACCTCCACAAGCCTCCCGTTCCATCGTCCCGATTTTGTCAGAGAAAAATTGCCCACCAAATCATCCTTGGTTCGACGGATGCAAGGGAAGCAAGGCAGGAAAACCCGGACGCGGGGATTTCGGCCTTTTTGTTTCCTTGCCCTTTCGTTGAGAACAAGGGTGGGAGGAGGAGTGGACAAAGAAAGGAACGCCCAAGCTCAGCCGCGACAATTTTCTCTTCATCCAGTACGCTGCAACAAGCGCCCGACACTCCGATCAGACTTTCGAGCGAGCGATTCGATCATGTCCCTCCCATCACCTCGGTGGAATGCGAAGGTTCCAAATGACCAAAAACAGCCAACAGCGGCGTGTCGAGCGACTCCTCTGCCTGCTTCCTTCCTGCGCCGGGTCCAGACCGCCTTTATCTCCATGGTGGTTGTGCATGCATGCATCATCCCACCTCCTCTGCCTCTCCTCCACCTCCTCCACCTCTGCTACCTCGTCGGCGTCGTCTCCCGCCATCATCATACATTCCTCTTCCTCCAACCCATCCTCGAAGAACGCGGCTAGACTGCAGCTAGTCGCAGTTTTCGCAGGAGCGGTAATGACGAAGGAAGAATGGATGGATGGGTGGATCGACGGGAGGGTTCATGATTCGGGGCCGAGAAGAGAATGGGTCGGCGGAAGAAAGGCCAAGTCGGACGGACACGTTTCAGGTCGTTGCGTCGAGATCAAGTCAAACGGGTGGACCTCCCTTGCGATCCATTCTCCATCGCGTTCAGCCAGCCGGGGACAACGAGAAAGACGCACTTTCGCAGGGAAATGCACTGGTGTCGGCGGATTTTCACTCCAGTCGCAGAGGGCGCTCAGAGTCTCCAGTCACCCCGCCGCCATATTCGACAATTCCTTGTTGCTTCGTCCACCGATATTCCGCGCGGCGTCGTCATCTCTCTCGCTCCTGCTTGCCTTGGCTGCAGTAGAGTCAGTGTCAGTCACCTCGGGACGAAACACATCGATTGTGTGTATATGGAGATTGACGAAGAAGACCCTCTCTAAACACCAGCTCACCTACAACCACGCACACGCACACACACTCTTTCTCTCCCTCTCGAAGATGGCCAAAAGCATGAGAAGCAATCCCTACTCTGCAGAAACAGCGCAGAGATACGATCAACCCACCCACCTGGCTGCCAGGTCCGCCTTCTGACATCACTCCCGCAAGAAACTGTGCGATGGGAGGAAGACAGGTAGAGGAATCTCGACATGTCGAGGAGACAGGATGACGAGATGGTAATGAAATGGGGCGACGAGATGTCGACGAGAGGAGATGAGATGGGGTGATGAAATGGAGAAGGGGTGATGAAAATAGTTCCTCTTCCGACCTTTGGCGTGTTCCGTCGCGGTGGTCTGGCCAGCCATTTGCGAAAGACACGTTTGAAGGAGGAAAGGAGTGGGGAGGGAGAAAAGCAATCTGATCAGTACCTAGTCTACGCAGAGCGTACTCATCGATATATGCTACCATGCCACCAAGGCCAATCAATGTATCGTCCCATGCACCATTCTACCTGCAAAGGGGATCGAGAACCTTTCCTCGCCTCCTCCTTCCTTTGCATACAGCCAAGTCTCCCGATGCTCTCCTCGAATTTTCCATAGGAATAATACGCATGAGAGGAGCGTCGTGAATACCGGACAAGTAGGAGAAGACGGTGCATATCTCAGCTCGAGATCTGGGCCTCGAGGCGTCTTCAATTCCAGCTGCGACCATGTCAACGGCGTCTCCTGATGAAATTGTCGAAGGCGTCGACATCGATAGGGCGGCTTCATGGCACCGACAAGCAGATCTCCAGCCTGAGACGAGAGAACCTTCGCAAGGGACTATTATGCCTCACGCTTCCCTCGTTGCGTTCGCTCGTCAGCTCGAAAAGTCCGCAACTTGGGCTCGCTTGTTCTTGTACGCAGCAGTTGTGACACATTATACGCGGAGAACTACAGTAATTAGAAATGCAAGGTAGCGAATGCGCGCGGTCAATTCACTTCGTCCACCACATTACTACAAGCCCAATCCACGTCGCTTGTCGTCGATGATGGACCTTTCGTGGAAGGACGCCACCTCACCGTGTGAGAGTCTGGAGCCGGGCGAATTGGGCCTTGGGTAATGAACGGATCTGGAAATGCGCTTCGGTGGGTATTAGGCATGTGGGTCGCTGTGGGACTGGGAGTGGGTCTCATAAGGAGGGTGGCGAATAAGAGTGGCTGCGGGGTCTTCGTGGAGGGGATTGTTGCGCCATGGAAGTCGAGATGTTGGATGACGAGGCTGAGGTGGGCGTTGGTCCGAGTGAGCAAGGGGCTGTGCAGAACGGCCAGTACGGTAGGACGACAAGTCGCTGTATGGTCCAGGGCAAGAAGTACGGGAGGTCGGGGGAGGGTTGTGGTACGACTTGCTGGCAGCGTTTGGAAGCGCCGGGGAGTCGCAAGTAGTGTCGCTGTAGGATAAGGGTCCGCCGGCAGGGGTACTGGTATGAGAACCTTGTGGCTTTGTGTTCCTCTCATCAGCGTGAGGTGCAATAGCTGGTGGAAGAGGGTCTTTACCTGGTCACATATCGGGATGGCTTCGTCACTTTGTTTGTTCTTGCCGCGGGTCGAGAAGCTTTCCGACGGGCTTTGGCTGGTGTGCGTACGAGTGCAGTTCTCTTTGCGGTCTGGATTGATGATGTCGACAGGATCGCTCTTCGAGAATGTGTTGCGGTCGCGGTGGATTTCTTCGTCGGGCTTGACGCCTCGCGCGAGCGACTCCTTGCGATCTACACCCTCCAGGCTCGTCTGCAGTGATGCCGCTAAATATGCGCTGATCTCTGGACTAGCAGGAGGCGGCGGAAGTCCGCGATCCTTTTTGTAAACCGGAGAAGGCACGCGACGGTCCATTGGAGTGGGCTTACGAGGACGGAAAAGTATAACGAAGCCAGAGGGATAGATGACGAATGTGACAACGAAGAACCGAAAATCCATACCTACTTGCCCATTCGATTTTGGCAACATCCCTTGCGTGGTTGCAAGCCGATGCGAGGGAGTCGCTAGTGTGGGGTCTTGTGCGAAGTGTCTACAAGGAGAACAACAGGATAGAACAATCCGGCTAATTTTTAGCGGGTAAAAGTAATCACTCCCGCGTAGATTGACTCCCGGGATAGATATCCGGACAAGCGAGCCGAAGTTGCGACATAGCGAGGCGACGAGCGATAGCAACGAGGGAAGTAAGTACTAGACCGAGCCTAAAGCAAGGTCGTACATACGATACCCGAGCGCGTAAGGCATAGGCTCGTTTAAAAGGTTAGCAAAACTATTTGGGCGCCGCAGGCTCCATTACAAAGGCTGGTTTTGGTAGGAGTAGCAGTTAGCCGGATGTTCTTTCATTTTGTTCTCCTCCTAGACACTTCGGGTCTTGTGCAGTGGCGCTACCTTAGCTTGGTTCGTCGAAGGTGCAATCAATGCCTTGCGGTTCACATCAAGGTATCCTAATGTGATGGCCATTGCTTCCAAAGTGAGGTACAGTTGGAAGTGCACAGGATTAATGCTTGGGAGACTTAGCAGAGAGAGGTGAGGAAAATCCAAGACGGGGATCGGGACGGGAACATTCATCTGTGCCAAGAGTCACTTATTAATATCAAGGAAGGCAAGGGGCGGATGAGAAGGTCCTCGATACTCGCACAGTCTCCGGTGAAGCCTGTTCAGTTTCGAACCGAAAGTGGTGAAGGAACGGATACTCAGCCCAAATCGCGACAATCTCTCACCAATCTCATGCGCGACACGCAGATGCCCACCATCGTGGAGGATAGAACTTAGACATTCCCGCGACAGACTTTGATGGCCACGTCCCGTCGCACATTCCGAACTCAACAGCCAGGATCGTGACATCTCTGGAGACAGAGTGGCGAAACCTCCAACCCAAGGGGAATTTACATTCAGCCGGAGACCTGCGGCAGATCAAAGAACGGATGGGAAGTGAAAAAGAATCCCAGCACGAAGGATGATGAGGAAATCTACAGGAGTGTTGCTGGCGCGCGTGAATCTGTCGATACGGGCGATGTTGGTGCTGCAGAGAGGTCCTTTGCTTCTTCAATCGTGACTGGGTTTTGAGGTGCCCGGTGACGGACGCTCTGTTGGGCAGGACGACAATCAGAACGGATACTGATCGTCCACGAGATATCTATGGGCAACGCTCGGAGTTGTCCCGCCATCAAACGATGCGAGGCGGACCTCCACACATCAGACTGTGGCGGCAGATGAAGAGCATACGATCCATCAAAGATCAGAACGGGAAAGGTGCATTTCAAGAAGGCACCAGCGGCAAGATTGTTGGCATGTTGTTCCAAGAGGCTGACGAAGAAGAGATCTGGAGATTCAGAGCTACACCGCAGGCAAACTCGCCTGAAAATGCTACACAAACTTCTCCTATCTCAAGACTGCTGCCGCTCTTCGGCCATGTGCCGCACTACCACTAAGCACTCCGCCCTGTAGCATATCCACGCTTTCTGTCTGCATCACACTCCGAGATGTCCCAAGTCTCGGTAAGCACCGCCGCCTCCCGCGTTCTCTCTCGAGGAACCCTCCAGGCACGCTGATCGAAACGATCTGAACGATAATGCCAAAGCTTCAGCTTTGAGTTGATCGAGGCTACAGTGCCTCCGAATAAAGCGTTTGGTAATTCTGCCTATTGGGTTTGAGCACCAGCTAGTGAGTTGATCTCGCGGACTTTGAAGCAGCATGCCTCTCGCGGTGGTTTCCGCTAATTTGAGGTATGTGATCATGAAGAGTGCGGCCTTGGTTGTGAATTCGAGGTGCGGCACTGTGATTAATGGTCTCATAGCGGAGTTGCCCTCTGGTAGGGATTGCAATTGCCATTGGTGACGTATCGGAATGGCAGTGTCGAGTAAACGGGTTGTGTGCGGCCGGCAAAAGACCGGGAAGACTGCATCTTGTTTCGGGAGCGATGTTTTGAGAGCGCGATCTGATAGCGGACTTATTGGAGCAGTGGGAGCAAGCGCCTGTCATGTTGTGATGTGGTGGAGGAATCATCCAGGCTCGGGCGGCTGAGCGGAAATCTCAAATAGGAAATTGTCGATGCTGCATTGTGTGACAATGCATCAATCTGGAGACAGGAGGCAAATCCGTAGCCGAGGACTTCGATCTGATGTGCGAGATGTCTTCAGAGCTCGTCAGGCAAGCCGGATTTTGCCTGTGGCCTCGTACAATTCAAATTTCCAGCATTGCATCTAGAAAGGCTTTGACTCCGCCCTTGCACTCATCAGCCTTCAGCCTCGAAAGCTCGATTGGCTGCAGCGGGCGTAAGGGATGGATCATGTGCTATTCGCAGGTAGTTGGTGGTTGTACTGTTCAATTGGAGGTGATCCACTACTGAACGTGTGAGGTCAATCTACCATGCCATCAGTTGAAGCTCACTGACGATGAGAAGCAACCCGGAAGCTACCTACGGCTGACTGATGGCAGGATTAAATGCCTAGACGACGGAGTCGAGGAAGAACATGTGGCCGGAAGGACGACTGCAGAACAACCGCTGCTGGAGGTAGCAATTAAGACTAAACCCCTCGGAGAGCAAACTTTCATCGAGCATAATCGACGCTGCGTCGAGAAGGCTTCAAGCCGCCTTCGTAGGCGCCATGCTCTGCGACGGCGATGAGCTACATGTCGAGTCGTTGTGCATGAGGCCCAGTAGTGGCAGGGACGTCGAGGCTGCTTCATCGAGGCGTTTGCCGAGCAGTCGACGTCGCTTGGTGACGAGTTCTTCGTTGCGGCTTGCATCAACGAGTCAGCACTGCCGAACTCCCATAAGACCGCCGGAGCCAAGAGTCTGGCGCCCATGTGATGAGGATGAATTCGCATCGGAAGAAGAGGAGGTGGATGAAGTGTAAGATAGCAGGACTTGATCAAGGCCAAAGCACTTCGTACAGCAGAGTCATCGTTCCAGGTGCTGTAGAGAGGTCGTCCGATCGGGACATCTTCAGACCACAATCAAGCCCACTGAGCTCCTTGCTTTCTTGCTCCATCGAACTGGCCTTGGTGTTGAGCAGACACCGGCTCTCCCAGCAGCAGAAGTCGGAGTCTCGTCGACCGCATTGCCGCCAGCAGAAATTCGGAGTCTTAACTGAATGCTGCCTGGACTCGCCCGATGAGGCCTGCCTGCCCTCGATCGTTCGCCGGGGGAGGCGGCACCTGTTATGAGGTCAGCTACAACGACAACGTTTGAAGTGGGAAACGTACCTCGGTTGTTGGCGCCGCTCTCTCCTGTATGCCTAGGAAAGAGTCGGTGTACCTAGCCAGCAGGGCGTCACGATAGAGTCGGCATCATAGTGGCCTAAGCCGCCGCCTGCTGCATCTTACATGATATTGTGAAGAGTCATTTCAAAATGACCTTTTAATGCTTTCGAAATGGGCCGCGAGTTGAAATGCTCAGCGACATATTCCAACCTGCCGAGGGAGGAAGGTAAAGTAAAGGTGTGGTACTTACCTCGACGAGGAATTGCATGAATCTGTTCGCCACGATCATAAAGATTGTCCAGATGGCTAATACTACGAGCTCGTCGGTCATCAATCGTGACGGGCTGAGTCGTAATGTCTCCGCCTGGTACTGGGCCTGGTTTGACCTCCGCCCCTCCTATCGCTTCGGACTCTTCCCGTGTTGGGGAATGCGGCGGGACGATATTGCTCCGCTGCTTCGCGCACCTACGATAGTGATCGCTGAGTGCGCTTTGCGGCACGGGATGCGTGGCATGGAAGAATCGGGAATGGTCGGTTGGTCAGTTGGTACAAAATTGATACGCACGTCGGAGAAATCACCGGTCAATGCTTGTTTCCTGCATGTTTTCCTTGTGCTTCGGGAAGCAGTTAATTGCAGCGACAGGAGACTTCTCCCCTGTCTCTTGCATGATATCGTCCTGACTTGGCGTTGCAGGCTCAATCTTGGGCGTAAAGGCCGCACTGGGCGGTTGACGGCGCAGTCCGCGATGCCTGCTTGCCGTTCTGCTTATTTCTGCCGGGTGTCCATGTCGAACATGCTGTGCTTTGCTGAGGGAGTCTTCATGTAGGCCTGCGATGTGTATCGTAGCGTGATTGTAATGCGACTGTTGCTGTGCGCCAATTGTTGCGTTTGCTGATCGTTCCCATCGCTCCAGATGTATCGACGAGAGGTCCAGCATGCTGTTGCTTGCTAGGCTCGGTACGGACCTTACGCTCGTGGGTATGGTATGTGGTATGCGCACGCTCGTCCGGCTCTGCCGCCATTGATTCGTATCGTGAATGCGGAATCGGGATTTAGACTTGAGCCATCAAAGCGGTTGCTCCGTCTCTTCTCTGTTGCTGTCGGCGTGATAAGGATTATGTTGTGGAAGGGCATGCGCCAGGCTCTCGTCCTCCTGATGTTAGGTGAGTGAAGCGACCGTTAGATCGCTGTCGTCAATCGCCGTAACGGCTCTGCTGAGAACGGCGTGTGCGTGTGGAGATTGTTGGTGTTGACGGATGAAGTCGGCCACGGGGGGGAGCCTGGCACTGTCGGCGTCATCCTGGGCCGTCGGACAGAACTGCCGTCTGTTTGCGCGACTTGCGTACTGGAGTGCTTCGCAGGGATGAAGTGCGCCGCTCTTTGGGTAGTGACAGTCGTGTCCGGCTAAGAGTTGGGCGATTTGACGGCCTCGCCCTTGTTGTACCCCATGATAGTGCCTGCGCCCGAATTATATTCCTCCTCCTCACACGTAATGTCCGTCACTCCACCGCGGCACTGAAGCGATCCGAGCAATTCCGCCCTGTTCATCCTGCATTGCCGTAGTCGATGCCGAAGTAGCAGATATTGAGCAGGTAATAGTGGGAAGCGTTGTTGAGGAGCGACACGTATGCGAAGTCAAGGTCTGGGATTGTTACGCGTCAGTCATCGCGTGTGCATTGATCATGCCGTCGCGTGCTGTACTTACAGTCGTAGCAGATGTAACTCGCGATGCCGAGCTCCGCCAACCTAAGGCCCACCAGTCCACCGACTTGCCATCCTTCGTTTAAGTTCCTGCTCACCGCAGCGATCTCTAGGCCGGTGGTCTCAGCGGAGAGCGAGTTCAGGGCGAGGTTCGAGAGCACGATCAATACAAAGCTGGTGGCACTCCGACCAATTCCATGTCAAATCCTCCCTTTGCGTGGTAGTCTTTCCCTGTTGATCGCAACGCTTGTCCAAGGTCCCGATAGGTATCGTCGGTGGCTCTAAGGCGAGCCTGTGAGTGTTGCAAATACTGCGGTGTGCTCTTCGTGTGCTTGGTATATCGCCATAGAATGCGTGGCTCATCTGAGTGCTGGCCGTGGTTTGGACGGGAAAATCTTGTCCATGACTCGCGTGGTTCTGCGAGCCGTACACAATTCATGTAGCCGTACACTCATATTTCGAACTTGGGTGTACTTATTTCGAATGTGTGGGTGCACATCTCGAATCTAGGCGTACACATTTCAAAATACGTGCTATAGAGTTATCGCGACACCAGTTGCTGCTATAAACTTATCGCAACACCGGGTGCTGCTATAGAGCTATCGCGACATCGGGTGCTGCCATAAACTTATCGCGACACCGGTTGCTGCTATAAACTTATCGCGACACCGGGTGCTGCTATAGAGTTATCGCGACACCGGGTGCTGTCATAAACTTGTCGCGACACCTGGATCTGGCTCGTCAATCTGGTTGTCGGCCTGGCTTGGAGGATTCACTTGCTGCAAAGACGAGCTCGAAGCGTTAGCATTAATTCGTGGTTTCTCGGTGTGGACATCGGTGGATCTATGGTAGATTTGAGAAGTGCAGAGATGCTATACGGTAACAAAGCCGAGGAGTTGAAGCACGATTGTGATGCTATTGCTTGATGTGAACATTGTGACAGCAAGAATCAGAGTGTAGGGTTGGCCCAGCCCTGAATAGTCGATTTCGTTGTGGGTCGGATCCGCTCAATCTGCCACATTTATTCGTACAAACGCCGTAGACAACGAGAATTTGCTCAAAGCCGGTTCGTTCCGGGTCCAGGTCCACATCGAAACAAAGACATGGCGTGATGGCAAAGGTGCGAAATCTGGCCGTGCCAGAAGGATGAAGCTGAAGACAATGGATTTCATCTCGAAGGCGAAGCCGGAGAAGCCGACCTACCTTGGACTGGTACACATACTTCAACCCGTAGTGGAGTGGAATTGCACTCATGATCCCCCACGACAACGATACATAGGCTCTGGAACGACGACTGCACGCCAAGAAGAGGATCTGTCGCCATGCTACCCAATGCCTCAACTCCCGCGGACGCAGAACAGCGGCCTCTTCGTGTCCTCGGGCCGGTGGGTAGTATACTCTCTGTGCATCAGGTGTGGGCTGTAGAGCAGGACAGTTGTCCACACCAACGTCCAAGATCATGCTCCAGAACTGAATCTTGATGAAGGCGAATTCCTGATGTCATACGGTATCACAAAGCGTCGTCATGATCTGAGTATCTGGAAGACACCGCTTCCCAGCGACCGCCACCACCTTCCCAGTGCCGTTTAAAGCCTTGCCGCTGCCACCACCAAGCCATCCATCTTTCTCAAACCGACTACCATCTCAGGGGTTTTTTCTGCAAGCGATGTCCGAATGATATGCGCCGGCCTCGCTGAGCGATATGTGAGACCCAAGCCGGAGGAGAGGTCGGGCGAGGCGCATCCGCAATGCACTGGTATTCGCCGTTGTAGGTGTACGTGAGCTTTTGTGAGATTTCAGGCGCAATCGTGAGAGAGCTGAAAGCGAATGGTAGAGACGAGGTCTGAGGTGCCGGAGATGGCACTCGTTTGCCGAGCAAAGAGTTGTGGACAGTGCGAGGCCTGGAGACCATCGTCAACTTTCTGATCCGCCTGGAGTGAGCCACCGTCACCTGCGCCAGGAGGTCTCTCGACTCCATGACATCAGCCGTCGAGTGTAAGATTGTACTTCATCTCCAGCTTTCGAGAGTCCCAACCCGACTGCGTCCTACCTCTGTTGGCGCATGCAGCCTAAGATACGGACGCCAATGCTCCTCACAGTGCTCCACGGCGTGGAGCCGAGCTCATGACTGTTGAATCAGGTATGAGGTTGCAATGCTGCTCAGACTCCCAGCTGCAGAACGACTCTTGGCGTCGGTCGTGGACGGCGAAGTTTTCGGCGATTGATGGCTTGTTGTGGTGCTCCAACTCTTTCAATGCACTTGCAGCACGAGACATCCGACGGTCCTGCTTCTCCTGGTCAGGTACATCGTGATCGTAGACGGAGGATGATTCTTGGTAAAGAGGAGTTGCTGTCGTTTTCTTCGGCGTCGGCGTTGCCCTTGGCGGCTTCGAGTGTGCTTGCTTGATAGTAGGGCTTTTGGCGATGGGGTTGAGCGCGGTGCTTTCGAAGTCGGGCGGTGTGTATGGTTGTGGAGGAGGAGGAGGAGGAGTGGTGGAGGAGGAGGAGGAGGAGTGTGATTGGGGCCGATCCGGGCCAGTGTTTCTGCTCGTTTTCCGCATCTCGTTCTTTTCGGCCTCCGAAGAAGCACGATTGACCCCACGCCTTAATTCAAGTCACACGTCTTACAGAGTGCCACGCTTTCGAACAAGATCGCTCAAATTCAAGATGCGCAACAATGAGAGGGACATTATTAACAGCACATTTGCAGCCGTCAACGTGCAGTTGCGGCCGAGATGTACGACAGCTGAACTTGCGCTTCTCGAAGCTCTCCCTTCACTACCTCGACCACCTACGCATCATCACATCACGGTTACGACTATCGCACGACCACTGCCACCACACGACCACACCGACTACTACTACTGGTGTGCAGATGCTCTCCCCTCTCACTCACGACTGCTCATCTTCGAACCTACTTGTCACCGTCGCCGTCAGACCGCAGCACCCTTCCTCCATCACCGAGTATGGCTCGCACGCGACCACGCTACGACGCAACCGAACCACGCCGCCGCTCCCCCGTCGATTTTCGCGAAGAAATCCGGCAGCTCCTCCAACAAGATGCTCCGGGCAAGGATGCAGAAAATGATGCAGCACTACCACGTCCACGACAAAGGGCGTCCAGAGAACCCGAGAAGGCGCTGTTGCTTTTCCGCACATGGTGGTGGGAGCAGGCGAGTGTGTTGGACACGGATACGCAGTACTGGGCGGGTAGCAACGTGATCCATCAGCTGGCGGCGGGGGATGCGGAGCGGATGGAGCAGCTGCTAGATGAGGATGCAAAGGCGGGCTGGCAGAAGGCCGCCAAGACGTTGGCGCGGACAATGGGATGGGAGAAGCATAGCAAACTGCGAATCTACGCAATGTTCGGCGACATGTTGAACAGTCGGAAGTTTCTGGATACGTTGAGGGAGCTGATCCTTATGTTAAAGTCTCGGAAGGCAGCGCTGTGCGCGTTGAGGGCCGCTGCGCGGGAGAGGCAGTCGGGTTTAAGGAAGCAGCGCAACGTCAATCCGAGCAAGGAATGGGTAGCGAAGGATGCACAGGTGGCGCTGGAGGAGTGTAAAGCTGGTCTGCATGACCATGACAATGAGGAAGAAGACAACGAGGAAGAGCCGATTCAGGGAGAGTCTGGTAAGGACAAGGAGGCAGACGACGACGAGGAAGAGTCGATTCAGGGAGGGTCTGGTGAGGACAAGGAGGCAGACGACGACGAGGAAGAGTCGATTCAGGGAGAGTCTGGTGAGGACAAGGAGGCAGACGACGACGAGGAAGAGTCGACTCTCGCAGGGCACGGTGATAGGGAGAACAACGACCAGGAAGATGCTTCACGCGAAATTGAACAGGCCCGTACGAGACCGTTGGGTTCGAAAGACGAACCCTCATTCGGGTTGGATGAAGTCACAGAGGACTCGGCGTTGGACGAAGTCAGAGAGGACTCGGCGTTGGACTTGGACCAGCCGGAGCCGGGACCGACCGACTCCGCCCCAACCACGCCGGTATGTCTTGCCTTCCCTTCATCACCCTCCCTCGTCCCATCACCTGACCAACACGCGGATTGCTATCAGCGCCGCCCTTCACCACTCACATCGCCGCCCTCCGCCACTCACATCGCCGCCCTCCACTACTCACCCGATCTGTTTTGTTGCACAACCCGTATGCCTCCGACCTTCCATCGAGTCTGCCAGCATGTGCGATACTAACACAACACTACCTCAGGTGCTACGTCCAAAATCTACCACCTCCGCGCCCTACTCCGGTACAAACCCCCGCACTCAGCCTAGGACTGCCTCCTCCACCTCCACTGCGGATCGCGCCAGCTTCGATTCGGATTCGCCCAACATGAACCTCAAGCGCCGACCCGACGGCATGCCTTATAACCAACGCCATACAAAGCGACGCCTTCGCCAGTCACTGCAAGAGGCCTATACTGCGACCGCGAACGCTTGCGCGCCACTCAATCCCGACCTCGAAGCGTGGCTTATCGCCGTCTCCGCCGCCGAGGGTGATGATGAAGACGTCTTGAAAGTCTTGCATCGCGACCTGAACGACACCACTGCAATCTCATTCGCCAAGCGCACCTGCGTTATATGGTCCAATCAAGGCGGAAGAGCTGCTGCTGCATACGTGGACCGCCGGC
The DNA here is from genome assembly GCA_000983655.1 of Zymoseptoria brevis. Classification (NCBI taxonomy): domain Eukaryota; kingdom Fungi; phylum Ascomycota; class Dothideomycetes; order Mycosphaerellales; family Mycosphaerellaceae; genus Zymoseptoria; species Zymoseptoria brevis. The sequence goes on from JYJE01001306.1 coordinate 25,136, forward strand.
GAGAGATACCGGTATGTCGGACATTCATCCCGGACGCCAGCGCCCTCGACGTTGAAGCTTTCGACATCATTGCTCGGGAGCTTGACGCAGAACCCGAATCGCTGGATATCACAATTACATACCCCGGAAGCTGGTCACTGGTTGCCATATTGACATGCCTTTGCACACATCGCCTAGTTCCGGATACCACCACCGCCTACCCACCGATCTGGCAACATGCGCTGGAGATGTTGGTCGCCCCCCGCGGAGACGCGGATCTCGACACCGACAGTGCCATCACGTGCGTCGCCGATGTTCTGCCGTCTGCAAGCACTGTCGTCTCTTCTAGTCCCGAGACCACCTACCCGCAACCCAAAGGACGTGTTACCAGCCTATACATCCGTCAAATTCGCGAACAGACGGAGGCAGTACGCAAGGGCTTGGAAGACAAGGCTGCCGTGGCCGAAGCCCTCCTCCTCGATGCTACCCTTATTGCTTCCATGGCTTCCGTCGCAATAGACCGACACGGACCTTGCAACGAACCGGACACAGATAAAAGCCATCGGCATGAGCAAATCGACTCCTGCAAAGCATATCTTGCCAGCCAGCGTCGTCTCGCTACTCGGTCCCCGAGTGACAAATCCATCAAAGAGGAAATTGGCCGTCTCGAGCTGCGGCTGAAGGATCTCGAAGCAGAACCAGTCAAGATTTCTCAAAACCGTCTTCAGGTAGTCCAGCGGCACATGCAGCGTCTGGCCGGGTTCATTGCTGCGAGAAGTTCCGAGTATGATGGGGAGATTTCGTCTCTCGCCATTTGAGTCAAATGTGTGTCGCAGCGGTGGACGATTTATATGACCTTCTTACCAGGAGGCAAGGAACGGTACGGCTTGGCTTCAATGGCTTGCCTTCGAAGCAGAGAAGCGTGGACCTTCTTGGGTCATTGCCGGAGAAGCCAGCAAATAAAACTTACAACATCTTCCCATACCACACAGTTCATCGCCGTGAGATCCGAAAGCGAAGGTGTATCAGAATGTCCAAGAGGGGATACAAGAGGATAGTTGCCTTGCAGTTGGGACATACATCGAGAGAATTCGAATACACACATATTCGCTACACATCGACCGAGCGCCTTCACATTCACCCCACGATGCCTGTTCTGTAAGCTGGGGGTCGGAATGGCTGGCCGAGCGACGGATGTGTCAATCGGATCGACTGCTTCTCGCAAGGCATGACGCGCAGCTGTTTCCTACACGCACGTGGAGGATTTCTGCCTCTCCACGAATGTGCCCGCGTCCCACCCAAACCACTTGTTAAGCCTCTTCCCCATCCAGAGCTGTTGGATTAAACAGACACCTGGATCCGGATGTGGTTTGTGGAAGACGATTCGCGGGGAGCCCGAGTCGCTTTCAGAGAGCAATTTGAAGGTCACGGCCGAGCCGCCTGAGTTCATAGCTACCATGCCAGCGTCAGTCAGAGCGGTCACGATCTCTTGCCCTGTTCGAATTTTGTTAGCTCAATCGGTGGTGAAGGAGAAGGCGACGGCGGGATATGAGATTACTTACACTTGACGGTTGCTTTCGACTTTCCCACCCCGAAGAGCATAGCGAGGACGCGCAGGCTGTTCGTGTTCACCGGTATCCGATCTTGTAAACCGCCGAAAGGTGTTTTAATCGCGCTGATCCCTCGGCGGACAGTCTCCTCGTTGCTAATGTCTTGTAGAACGGCTTCTGCTGGTCGAGTCTTTGGTTTTGTGCGACCAAAAGCGACTGCTGTCTTGGATTCTGGTGCATCTGGTCCCCACATCGTCTGTACTGGCGCATATGTTTTCGTTGTTGTATTCTGACGTTTTGCGGCGGCAATCCTTTCCTGCACTTCGCTCCGCTCTGCCTTGAGCTCTGCTCGATATTGCGGAGAATGGTCCGCGACAACACTGGACATAACTCGATCGATCAAGTCCGCGGGTCATCTTGCTGCGGTCAGCATGTTGCTGTACTCTTGTCGTGCACGATTCCATAGCTTAAGCATAAAACGGCGATCCTCGTCCGCTTTGGCGAGCCATTCCTCGTTGCGCTGTCCTTTGGGCTAGTAGTGTTTCTAGAATTTCTCTAGTGCAGTACTCTCCCCGTTAATTACAATCTCAGGCGGACACTTAACTTCCGGATGGTACACCGGCACGACTCTAGAGCCGATCATATAATGATTTGACAGAGCTATATTCGTCTGGATTAGCTGCAGAGTCGCTGCAAGACTCAACTGTTAGAGTATGCCGCGATCGATCCGTGAGCGCTCTCTGCTGTCTGCTCTCGCCAGATGCTTATCGATCCCATTGAAAATGCCGGCCTCTTCGGTAGAAGTGCCGTATTATGGTAGGGAAAGAGGGAGTTAATATAGAAACCCTCTTAATTTGTCTTCGTCGAGCCAAGGCCGGAGCTCGAACATGTGGTCGCAACCAAATTCTGTGCTGCCTTTTATAATCTTAAAAAGGTCCTGCTTCGTTTGTTTACATAGGGCGTATGTCTCGTTGTACAACCCAAACAACGCTCTGTCGGAAGGGATGCGAACTGCACCATTGCCGAGCGTGATGCTCTGCATCTCAATCCTGCTGGCGTCTCTCACCATTTCGCATTGCTTCTTGACCATTTGAAGGGAGATGACCTTGTGCAATGGCCTGATGAGTGGATCGAGTGTACTGTGTCCTCGCAGGTATTTATGCAGGTACTCAGAGCTGGTCTGCAAGAGAGCCAGATGATCCTCGGCCTCGGCAAGGTCTACCTCAAGCTGTTTACAACATCGCTGTGCGTCGAAGGCAGGCGGACATGCAAAAGGGTTTGCAAATTCAGACCAACATTCGACTGAGCCGGGAAGCTTGAGACCGGACCCGATAACGGCCAACCATTGTCGATTTCCTGTAGGTGCCGTTGTCGTATCTCCCTTGATTCTCTTGACCATGTCGCAAAGAAATGTCAAAAGACCATCCTGCAGTTCGAGCACTTTGTATGCCAATGCAAAGGCCAAAATTCCAAGGTGTGGCATTTTTCTTTGTCATTCGCCACCAGGTCTCCAAATCCAAGACCGCGCGTAACCACCGAATTTGAATTGAATTTTGTAGGGAGCTGACCGTCGAGTTTCCGCCATGTGCCCAGCATGCGCGACATGTCATACGGTACCCATTCGCCCGGGGTATAAGTGAAACGGTAGTGCATCAGACTGAGGAGTCGCATGGGATTATCCCTCAATATCTCGACGTCGAGGTATAGCAATTTCGATGTTCGGAAGGTTACGCCTTGACCCCATAAGGGGTCTTCGGTGTATCTGTAAGACGTATCCTCCATCTCCGGCTCGACTTGACGCAACATGGCCTCGCGCTTGACCCTGGGCCACTTCTTCCATCTGGAGAAGATCTGGTCGCCATATTCTTCCAAGTCATTGCCAAGGTGCTTGCGCGCGACCTCAATGCGCAATGCAAAGTTCTTCGACGTCGACCTGGCTTCGGAGTCGCTGAGTTCGTTCTCTGGTACTCGGTGGGCATTTGCTTGATCTGGACAGTTCAAAAGCGGATCCACACACTGTGGACAACACTTGAAATTCCTGTAATTAGTCGAATTTATCATGCGATGCTTCACGGTCTCAAGCATCTTGCGCTCATCTTTAGTGAGCCGCGGCATGCTTGCGAGTGCGGAACGAGTGGTGTGCGGTGTTCGAGAAGTTGATGTTGGTGTTCGTGCGGAGCTGGTGAAGATCAGCTTCGGAAAACGTCATAAACAACATGCGGGAGCTTGCCGAAGGGATGACGCTCTCGATACGCCATGTTGCTCCCCTCTCCCTCGTTGCTGAGGAAGGTAGAAGATGTTGATGTTGTTATTGTGTTTCCTGTGCGACTGAAGCTAAGGGATATACCACAACGACGGCGATGACGCAATGAGTCATCGGACGCCTGCACGCATGTGCTGCGCATGTGCTGCGTTCACGGCGCGTAGTGATCAGTGATCACGAAGTGAACCCGCTCGTGACTCTTCATAAGCATTGGGGACCAATGCTTATGAAAAGGGGAGGCAATTGGAACAGCATTGCCAAGGCTCAAGTGAGGATCATTGTGTTGTAATGAGTGCTGTAATGTCCAATGTTGTGTTGAAGGTGGTGGAAGGTAGTAAAGGGAGAAGAGGTGTGGAGGTGTGGACGGGAGTGTAAGAGAGAGGGTTCAGTAAAAAGAGATATTGCACGAGGTTGAGGAGTTACAGTAAGACCGATTCGACGGGCGTTTGTGCCACAATAGCGCCCCACAAGCCGAGGGCACGTTGGAGAAGGTAGACAAAGGAGAAACAATCGACTAGCTCAAGGCGTGAGCTGAAAGAGATCCGCAGGCGTCGCATTGCTTTCGCTTGTACGTACATCATCAGAGAGGTCCTTCCTACAAGAACGATCAGGACTGATCATAGAAATCCAACCGTTGCAGAATCTCCCGAGCCGAGATTCTCGTCCTACAGTCTTGCACGAGCATCTCCGCCACCACGCCCCACAATCTGTTACTGGGGTTCTGGCCGAATTCCTTAACGACTTCCCGGGCGATCTGCATGGCATGGTCATTGTCTGTGAGCGTACGACCTACCAAGACCTGCCAACAGCAAAGACCGAGAGCCCAGATGTTAACCTTGTTGGTGTAGGGCGGCAAAGCCGCGGCACGAGACGTGTTGCGTGGACGGTTTTTCAGCAGCATTGTCTCCGGGGCAAGATAGGTGATTGTGCCGACCATGTGGTTGTCGCTGGAAGCTGCCCTTTTTGCCTGGCCAAAGTCGAGCATATAAAACTGAAACTGGGCTGGACCGGGAACACCTAGCGTTGAGTAGTGGGACTGCGGACTAATAGAAGGGTTAACGGGTTGGAGGGCAACGTTCGCGGGTTTGAGGTCTCGGTGCATATTTCCTTGTTCGTGGAGATATGCGCAGGCGTCAGCCATTTGCCCGAGGGATTAAGCGGCAAAGAAAGGCCGGAATTTGTCGCTGTTAACCTCCGGCGGGAGAAGAGAGCGAAGATCTCGGACAGCCCGGTCGAGACAGTCTTTCGCCGCGGGGACAATGACGAGGTAGAATTCGCGGATGGCGCTGGTCGAGAAGTACGGCGCTGGGTCGACAAAGTCTTGTAATTTAGAGATGTTGGGCTTAAGAGAGCGTAATCTTTGGTTAGCGAGGCAACGTCAGCAGGACTTTGTTGTCCGCTAGACTTACATGATTCAAGGATCGCAGCATGGCTACTTCGGCGAGGACCGTGTCTCTCGTATACGGACTTGCAGTAGTAACTCTTTTAATTACCACTTTTGCGCCGGTGGAGAGACAAGCAGCGTATAATATCGTACCAAAGCTGCCGCGGGTGAATGGTGGCCAAAGAGCATAGTTGTCTACAACGTGTGGAGTGGGTGTAAGAAGTGCCTCGACATCAACGTCGGCTGGCACTTCCATTGCGACGTTGGTGCGGTTGTCCGTGCACAGACGTATGCCAGGCCGCCAACGATAAGGCGGGATCCGTCGAGGAGAGCTCTTTGATACTCCTTATGCGGCTGTTTGACTACGTTGGCATCGGGATCTGTTCGGTCTAGCACTCGGCGACGGAGCTGAATGCCGTCGACTTGGAACTCGTACGGATCGGACACGGCCAAAAGGACGTTGGCCTGGGATAACACAATCCGGAGATGCCTCGAGTGGACTTCAGGGTACCCCTTCGGTGCAACGATGAATTCCACATCGACGCCCTTCCTTCCCCCGAGCCCGACGATCCAGCCAAGTTTGGGATTCCGGGGCGTAGGCTGAACGAAATTGAAGCGATAAAAGCCGGTGACAATGAAGATGGACGAAGGTGATGGATGGATTCATCCTGAATGCTCCCTACGAAAGCTGCCCTGCCCTGGGATGGGAGTTGCAGGCTCAGCATGAGCATGAGACGGGAGACTTGGAGGTTGCTGCGAAGAGGTCCACGGGTGATACGAATACGAATCTCACGTCACGTGCACACGCGGAATCTCCACCCCCGCCAACACCTCACCTCTCTCGTCTTTCCCGCACACGACTTCGCGATCCATCTGCATCTGCACCCGACATACCGTACACCGTCGCTGGCCGACCGTCTTACGCTCATGCTTCACTCGAGGCGTTGATGTGATGATGTACCTCGAACTCCGCCGTGCCAGCCCGGTTCACGACCTCGACCACGCCGACGAGGCTGTAGTCGCCTCGCTGGAAGAATTCGCCGCAGAGGGCCAGAAACGGCTGGTTTGCGACCTGAAGCAAGCACTGGACCGCATTCAGCACGATCCTATCCTGCTTCTCCCGCGCTGCTGCCGGCCATGCTCATCGTCGGCGCCAGAGCTCCTGGATTCGCCTCAGCCTGCAATGCTGTCTCCCACACCATCGCCGCTACACACGCCGACACCAGCGACGGCGCCGCCATTGTACAGCGCCGGTCACAACTGCTCCTCCCGCGCTACGTCGCTCCAGCCAGCCACTCCTTGTGACCGCGCTCCTTTCGATTCTCCACGAGGATGCAAGCGCGACGAGAGTCTTGCTAACCAGCAAGAGTCGGCAGAAATTGTTACAGAGCATAACGGCCTTTCGGCAGCCGCGCAGCACGCTGTAAGGGAAGTGAAGGACGATAGAAAACATCGTGTCTTAGGTTCGCCGCCCGTTGGCCGGAAAAGGAAACGCGACGAGGGACACGAAGTTCATCGTGCGGCGGGAGATGTTTCTTCTTCTGTACGGCGACCTTCCAAGCGGCTAAGGTCGCAGGCAAGGATGCGCGAGACGCGAGGCCCCAGCAGTTGAAAGACGCGTTGCATCATGCGGGACACGAGTATGCGGCGGCGAAGGACCATTCATATGTGGTGAAGTTGGGCGTGGAGAGGGCGATTGCGAAGCAGTCGAATGAAGAGAATCATCTACACTGGGTACGTTTGATGAGGAGGTATAAGCTGTTCACAGGCACACCTCAACCTCGAAAGCTTCAGCGGCACTAAGCAACTGATTCTTTCAGCAGTACTACTCGGACGGCACCGCGACAGAAGTGCACGATACTCAAGCGCGAACAGGTCCACGCCATCTTTACCTGGTCGCCACGAAATCTACAACCGAACCCGCTACTGCGACTTCGCCCGTCGCACTGCCTCGGCGTTCTAAACGAGGGAAACTATGCACATTGCAACCACCTTACCACGATTGCCTATATCCGTTCACAGACCAGCGCCCTCCAGCACCATATCTGTCGTCCGTCGCGGCGTAAGTCTCATTGTCACCATCTGTCAGATCACTCTACTACAGCTGCCAACTTTTTGCACTCATCACTGACACATCTTCGCAGTAGACAATTGAATATCAACCACCGGGGTTCTCACCTCCTGCATGCATCGTTCTCTTGCTTGCACCGCCCCCGCTCTCATCACCTTGCCCGTTCTTGGGCCTTGGCTCCATACCTAGAGTGTAGACTTTGTTACAGCGTGCCCGACCTCTTGCTCGACTGCTCGTAACCGCACTCCGCCAATCCCATCCCTGCTGTCTGGACTAGCTCCCGCGGCAGTCGCTTCCTTTGGATCTGTTCCGTCCGCCCTCACCTTCGACCTTTCTCGCGCTTCCTATCGAGCAATCCCGTCGCCATGTCCGATCCATATGCCAACGACATTAACCACAACGGTAACAGCGAGTTCAACCATCTCGACATGTCCCGCGGCGGCGACAACAAACTCGCTCCGGCTTGATGGTTTACCCGGCGCCAGCATTCAAAGCGGACTCTCCTGCCGGATACCGCGCCTTCGGCCTCCCTACCAACAGTGCTGGTCGCACCGCGAACGAGAACGCTACCAAATACCGGCACGCCCCGTGGCAGTGGCGATTCGGCTGCTTCCAACGGGCCAGAACAAGTTGCTGCTGTGACTCAGCTTTCGGATCTAGCATCCTGGATGATCCTAAACGGATCCCGCATCTCTCCTGGGCGGCATGGCCAAGACGAATCTGATCCTCTCAAGCTCCCGTGCCGTGGAGGTTCTCTTCCTGGGTCTTGCGATGCCGACTCCGGCGGAGCTACCGATCGCGAATCCCACGGTCAGATACTGAACTGCACGCCATTCTATCCTTGAGGTCTTGGAAGAATCTAACATCCTGTCGAAATCACGCATACCGAATCCCCCACTTCACTTACTCCCGCTTCACATCAATGCGGGGTGCTCTTCAGCCACCAGCACTGTGCCCTCCACGACCACTCTACCACGACCACTCCACTCGTTCACTACCGAAGCGCCCCACGATCGAGTTGAGACGGATCTGAAAACATCTGTACGAGCAGACGGCATGGCATCAGCCGAACCACGTCGCGCCATCACCGGCAAGTGATCCGGCGGGCACCACGACGTCCACCAGGCTGTTAACAACCGAGACTATTCTATTCGTCGACTGGTGCTTTACTCCGATCAGGATCCACATCTGCCCGCAAAAGAAATGGCGACCAAGACTTGGCATCCATCCTCGTAACCACATTACGTCACCGACCACTCGTCCTCAATGCTGCTTCACCTATAGCTACCTCACACCTTCCATCGCCAGCGACCGCACATCTCAGTAGCCAATGCTACACGAAATCGCCGCAATGCAGAAATCCGGAATCAGGCAAGGAGCAGGCCGGGCAAGTCATAACGCAGCGAGCGCAGCACGGTCCGAACAGCTGACTCGGCAGACCCGCAAGAAGAAGTCGGACGACGTCACCGAGCCCAGGACAAAGTCATTGCAGAATACCTCCCAACGACAGGATCCTCGATCGACAAAACCACAACGAAGCATCCAACAGCCTCGAGGAGATTGGGAGGATCCGGGATTGGATGGGAATGACCCGTGGCCGGCGCTGAAGCGGCAAGACGACGGATGCGTCGGAGAAAGGGCTTGGAGTCGATGCAAGAGGCAGAGGAAGCACAGAAGGTATGTCGCAATGCTAGTTAAGTAGAGGTGAAGCGAGGTGAGCGTCATGGCCGACCAGCGCCCAGCGCCCTGGGCCCATGTTGGCGATGTTGGTGCTGAGGCCGATGTTGATGATTCTCTCGATGTTGGTGCTGATGCTGTAGAAGATTGCGGTACTTGCGCCGATTGCATACAAGTCCAACAGGCCTACTTCGAGCAAGCCCGGTTGCTGAGCACCTCGTCGATCCAGCTCCAGAACCTCCGCACCGAGCTAGAACAAATTCTACGACCAACGCACCACCATCGCTCGCAACGCTGATCTCAATTCACCACGAACATCTTGCCCGGCCCCAGCATCTATGGCGCTCGTCCGTTTCGAAGCCGCGAGCCACAGCTTCATGGTCTTGATGGCGCCACCCGGCGTATCCCAGACGGATCCCATCTTCAATCCGTGCAAAGCGTAGGACCCGCCTCATCGCCTCACTACTATCCGCATCTCCGACAACGACCTTCCTCCGCTGTAAGCTGCCATGTCTGGCGACCATTCTGGCATCGGATTCGGTAGAGACAACGGCTATGTGCGCATCTGCTCCGATGAGCATCAAGTTCCGATTATCGAGACGAGATGCGATGCTCCACAGAATTTCCTCCTCGTCCTCATCGCGGCGGTGAAAGGACACCTGAACCTTGGAGTCCGCGAGTTATGGGAGTCTGGAATGAATTTCCTCGCCGCTGTCTTCGACCTGTGTAAGAAAATGGAGCACAAAACGGCCGCAGCAGAAGATTCTTGCCTTGGGCGGGAAGTCACCAAAGAGGAAATCTTCACGACCCTGGACGCTCGCATCAGAAGCTACGGCGACTTTACGACGCTTATAAGAAGACGCGGGACTGCGGCCATCCTGAGCACAGCTCGCAGAACGAGTGAGCCCGGCGTCGATGATGAGTGGTGGATAATGGCGCTAATGGTTTTGGTTAGTGTAATCCTACTCGTACCCATCAAAAGCTGCCAGATCCCCACTCCGACTATTGGGAAACCCAGCGCCCATAGTCGTAGCCGTCGCCGAGTTACGACTCCCAACGCCTACGTATTCTTTATAACATAGGTGCAGTCTTTCAGAAGGTCCAAATGTCTTCCGTTCAACGCCTTGCTTCTTAGAAACCAGCTCCATCTCACGGATAAATTACTGCTCCGTGTGCGTCTCTCGACTAGGTCGCAAGGAGCTGGAATGTGCGTAGGTGTGCGTTCGTGTCGACGTTCGTATAGTCGGAGGTAACGGCGTCGGTCTCTATTGCCGAGGCGTTAGTTGTAACGTCTATAAGGGGGAAGTTAGAATTCGGGGAAGTTAGAAGGCGCCTTAGTACTCCCCCCCCCTCGTTATATTATAATAACACTACTACGTTACTTAACAACTACACATGCTATTAACATTCTAAGTAGACTATGTTAAAGAGCGCATTCGGTTTAGTTAGATACGATAAAGAAAGCGCTTATATAAAATAGTAGTAGTATTATAAAATCCGTATGAAGTTTATTAGCTAGCTTTACCGAGAGGGGCTTTACGCTATATACCTCTACTACTACTACTACTATTAAATAAGATAGTAAGTTTACTAGCTAATAAGAAGCGTCGCTTAGATAAGAACAATTAATAGGTATTAATAAGAAACTACTTCTAAGGGCGGTAATCGACTTAGAATAGCTTA